>JABRWK010000048.1:275038-291800 GCA_013372445.1 Hypothenemus hampei
TTTACAGTACACTCTCCACTTAAAGTTTATTGGAAATTTTTTAAAAATTAAATAAAAATTAGATGAAAAAAGTGACAAGATTTAATTTTTTTATTAAACTAGCTAATAATAAGTGGTTAAAAAAAGGGTAATACGTCCGCAGTTTGTCACGTATTCATTCTAGAATTAAAATTTGTTATCTGATTATTTGTTATTGGAATTACCTAAGAGATTACATAAGTTATTCGTTAAGAAGTAAAAAAATAACTAGCCCAATGGTTAGTAAAGATTTATAAATTATTTTTACTGTTTTATTTTTATTAATTAATTCCAGAATGAATACGCGCCAAATTATGGACGCATTACTACTTTTTTTTAACCTATTAATCAATTTAATGAAAAAAAACTAAATCTTGTTTCTTTTTTTGTCTAAGTTTTGTTTCATTTTTAATATTTTTTTCAATTAGCCTTAAAACAGTATTTTATAATTAAAAAAAATTAAAAATTAAAAAAAATAAAATGAAAAAAAATAATAAAATAAAAGGGAATTCAATAAGGTTTAAATCGATATATCGATATTGTTTTATTATTTCATTTGAACTTTAGGGTGTTAGTAGCGCCCTCGCTAGGGGGATAGTGGGTTGTTTAGAAAATATTTTCGCTTTAAAAATAAAATTGACGTGTTTCTGCATTTTTTCTTTTATTTATCTGTTTTGGAGAAAAAAAATACTAGTTTCGATTTCGATGGACCACCCTGTATCATTAGAAATAATATTACTTTTGCAATGTTTTAAATGAACAAATTATAATATAATTAATAATAATGATATTATCATTATTACCCTAACTCCAAAATATGCAAAAATTAAAAATAATTACAGGTCTAAATTTCTAATGGACTAGTTACGTGAATCACCCTATATAGTAAACTAATTGGTCGATATCACATTGATTTTTGTGGTGGCTTTTTTGGTTTGCAAACCATGATAATTTAAGCATACTTCCTCCTTTAATTTTAAATGCACATAACTACTGGTGAGAAAAAAAATCGATATTTCCTTTTCTATGTAGGTGTTATTTTGTGTGTGTGCGTGTGTTCCTTAGGCTATTTTAAGTCAATCTCCGAGATCCGTTAAAATAGGTTCTTATAATATAGCCTTCATGTTTTACACAATCACATTTAGATTAGGTGATAAATGAAACTATTTAACGCTTTGAACATTATATTTATTTAAGTTGAATCGGAAAAAAAATTACATGTATTTAAAAAATACAAACAAAAAAGCGAATCATAGTAAAATGATAAATATAATTAAGTAAAGATCTATTCGAAAAAAAAGGAATCTGTTCGATAATATGATAATTAAAGGTACATTTAATACATAGATAGTAAAAAAATACTTGTATAATAATATAAAGGATTTCATTCACTTACGGCTAAATTATAGAAGTTGTCAGCTTAATTGCAAGCTGAAGAAGTAGTAGTTTTTCAAGAAGAGTGTGTGCGGCAAAGCCCTCCCACATAAACGGGAGAGTTTCTTGGTAACTACATTCTAGAAGGCTTAAATTAATAAAATTATTACAGTTTTGTGAAGTCTGGCGGAACGAATTAAACTGGCAATTTATGGCAAAAATCTTAAAAAAAAAAGAAAAAACAACTTTCAAGCACGGTTTAGTAAGTTTTCAAAGTCCTACCAAATAGTCGAAATACAAAATTAGAAAATCGATTTAACAGGTACAAATTTTTTGTTCGAGTTAAGTAGTAGGTATTTTTTGATGTCATCTAAAGAAAAATGTATATGTAAGTAAGTACGTAGCTTTGTGCCGACCTATCAAAATTAGCGGACGGTTATAAAGTGCAAAAATAGGGCACAAACGGTGCGAAATTTACGAAAAAAATGTTCCATCCGAAATGGTAGTAAGTACACGTACACACGCAACTAGAATTCTTTCCGTTTCAGGTAACTATCTTCTCAGTCCATCCGTTTCAACATTCAAGGCAGTTGATTATTAATTTGACAAAAATTAGTTAATGGCACAAAATGGCAAAACAAAATCAACATTTTTGTAACATTTACTGTTCTCTGGCTAGGGTATAATTTATGCAACAGAAACATAAAATTAAAAAAAAAACTTAAAAATGTACAAAACAAACAATAAAAAAATCTAAAAGGTAACTTTTTGACAGCTCAATTTCACAATACGCTATAGTAAAATATATAGTTTTTCTCATTTGTAAATAGTACAGTGTAAATAAAATATTTTTCTTTATATACAAAAAAGTGCCTTGACTAGGGGTATCGCATTTGTTTTGAATTTTCCACGACTCCGTGGTGGTAACATTGATTGAACAAAAAATCGATATCGATAATTTGTTAAAGCCTACACAACACTTTACACACTTAGAAGTTATAAAACAATTATCGTTAATACAACGTTTCTGCGCTTCAGAGTATTGTTCATCAGGTTTCTCTATTATTACTGTCTTTCTTTATATCTCATAAGCTCGGTTTACATTAAGTCGGCGTAGCCGCAAACCGAATGGACAGTTAGCCTTACAGCTCGTTCACACAATGCGATTTGATCCAAATTTCTAGTAGTAACATTTTTAGGTATTTGTAGTAATGTTGCTTACACTCTTGCGTGATTAGCAAAATAAATGTATAAATAATCTCCATATTCTTCGTTTCTGTTGGTACAACCAAAAGCTGCAAGCCAAAAAAAAAACGGATTTGGAAAAAATCGTATCGTGTGAACAGGCTGTTATACCATGCTAAAATGCTTACATGTGCTTACAATACAATAGTATAACAACATTTATAAAAAATTAACTATAGTGATATATTTATAACTTAAATTAGTGTACGAAGAAATCCGTCTAAATCTAATAATCATTATCTAAAGGTAGCTTTGACACGACGACATTTAAATTAACGTAAGTACAGGGAGCCCTTCCTCGTGAATATCAAGAATTCTAGCTTACAAGAGTGAATGGACACGTAACAGTACATTAGCCTAAACCCTAACTTAAGGTCGTGCTTAAATTTAACGTGGTGCAACACCAAAAAATCGAGCAACATAGGGGAGAAATTAAAGAACTCACTGCAACAAGGAGATATCTGTATATATATTTAGCATAGAGATATCTCCTTGTTGCATGAGAGTCTTCAATTATTGGCACCGTTGTGGCCACTATTTCGGCCCACATTCACACGTGCCAATGTAACCCTCAACGGCCCAAGAGCTAAGCTAATCGTCCTAATTTCTACTTACGATTTAACGAATCACAAATAAAAATTATTTTCTTCATATCACGTTTTTTAAGAGTTTCTCATTAGTTTTTAAGAAGCAACGAATAGTTGATTTTATTTTTAGGTAGATTCCTGTGATTTCGCCCACTGGATATGTTAAGAAAGAACTATTGATATGCGTTCCAACTAGGTTTGACGAAATCCTAGGAAGGTGAGTTTTAGAAAGGCAAGCTAGCAACAAACATTTTCTCTATAAGCGGAGGGGCCGGTACCACGTCCTCCAACTTCAAGTAGAAAATCCTTTGTAGTCCAGCGACGCTTAGCGACCTAAGCTCCGGTAACTTCCCCAGGAGTCGGCTGAAGTAGTGGGCCTTTCTTTGGGCTTCCGCGTTATACGTCACATGGTCGCGTAAAGACGAGATAATTTTCATCTGCAGCTGTTCCACTTTATGTGACTCCTTCAACCCGTGCCGTTCTAAATCAAACATTGTCAATTTTAGAGATATGATTTTTTTCAAATCGAAGTGTGCGTGCACGTCACGCTCTTCCCCTCTATATGTACATACATATATGGTTTCGCGTGATTCAATTATTTTCTTGCGTTCGATTATGAATGACGTTCAATCAAACTAAAGTGCATTATTTAGTAAATCAGGTCCGCAGACCGGACGCCCGTTAATAATTTAGCGGGTGGTTTTGGAGTCGAATCACTTGTCTGTCAACGGCTTTTTTCCCTGTTTCTTTTCCGGTTTGCGCTTTATTTATTTACGTTCGCGTTCGCTTTCTTTTTACCGTATTATAATCGTTATTAAGTGGAAAAATTGGGGCTTTCTTTGACATTTCCATTTTTGTGCGCGCAAGGAGCATCATCCGGTCGCGGTGTTCGCTTTGTTTTCCTCGTAATCTCACTCTTATTACCGTTCCCCGCCAGTTGCCGTAATCTAATAATTTCTTTCGTTTTTCTCATTTCACAAGAAAAAAAGCCGTCTGAATTATAGTCCTTCGTAATTTTTCACAACGCAATCGCAGTCGAAAACTGTATCTAATAACAGAAAAATTAATTTATACAGGTGATATACAAGCGTTGTTAAATTGCGGCCCAGTCACGGTCTCTTTAAGTCATATAAATTACTCTTAAGCAATACATAGGTTGGTAGGGGAGGAGCGTGTAAAGTGATTCAAAAAACGAAATAAAAAATTTTAATGGGGTAAAAAAAAAGAAAAATTCAACCACTTACCCCTACCTGTGATAAGTGTAAGAGCGCAGAGACAGGCGAAGGCGGAAATGTCAATTTCCATTGCGTGCAAACCGGCGCAGAACTCCATGATCCCGTGCAACCATTCACCAAACGACCTCTGGCACTGCTGCATGTCCAGTACTACACCGTTGCAGAAAGTTAGTTTAGTATCGTTTGGATGCGTTCGATAACAAAGTCTCAAGATGAACAACTCCAAATAGGCAGATTGAAAAAGAAGTTCTCTGTCTTCCTGGCAAATATCCTAGAAAATTATATGGAAAAATTTGAATTATTAATTATCGATTAGTGTTTTCTAAACTTGTACTGACCAGAAATCCTGGAATTTTGTCTGCAAAACTCTTGATCACATCTACGGAGGTGGTCAGCAAGCAGTAGAACTGCTGAATTTTTTCAGCTTCTGAGATCACTGGTTCGATAGGAGTTGGTTCCATATACTGGGAATAGTCTAAATTGGCGAGGTCTGGTGTTGTATCCACGTGTGCACGCACCAATGCCGTGATCAAGGATACTGGAGGACTTGGAGGAGATTCTTTAAAAGAATATTTAACTAAATTTCTCTTATTATAAAACGACTTGAAATAACGGCTATTAAATTTCAAGTTATTTGTGACTAATACGAGCGGATCATTTATTTTCTTCCCAATATATTGATATAAATCGAAAGGTGAAAGATCAGGCGAACCCGGAGGCGCACCTCATGAATATCCATGTATTTTCTAACATTTTCTTCAATGATCTTTATTAAGTACCATCTAGATTGTTTAAAAGTTAATTGACATCGTTTCAAGCCACTTGGTTCTCAAGTTGTTAGTTTGATCGTATCTTTATTACCCAAATTTAGATTTGACAACATCATTTTAAGTGCCGACCACTCAAGCTCCACTTACCTTGCGGTGATTTTGGCTTCGAAGGCAATCTCCCTCGTCGCCCCTTCAAAGAATCCGTTCGCACGACCTCCTTGACCATTCCCACTGCAAGACACTTTTGGAATCGACAAAATTGGCACCTGTTCCGTCTTCTTTTGTCTACAGGACAAGCCTTATCGGCCAGACACACGTATTTTGATCCTTTCTGCACGGTTCTCTTAAAAAATCCCTTGCAACCCTCACAAGTTCTCACTCCGTAATGTTGGCATGCAGCAGTGTCGCCACAAACGGCACACAATTGAGATGGTGATGGAGGTGTTGGTCCTTTGGAAGCGGTCTGTGGTTGCTCTACCGGACCTCCAGGCGAAGATGCGGCTGATGAGGACGCCGAGGGTACATGACCAACCATTCGTAATTTAGGTGATTCACTGCTGCTTGTTGATTCACTTCTCTGAAGCGGTAAAGATCCTCTTCGTTGTCTATTTGCAATAGAAACGTGTGACAATGTTTGTCATTTAATTATTTATTGAATTTACCTTGGACTTAACGTAGTACTGACATGTAATTCTGTAGTTGCAGGTACTTGGTATGGTAAAGAATACGGTTCCCCACCTTGGGCCATTAAAGTGTCGAAGCCAGGACTGCAGGTGGGCGGCGGTGGATAATAAGGAGTAGTAGCCGAATACTGATGGTGCATCTGTTGATAATCGTAATGATGCGATGGTGGTACCGGATGGTATGGCGCTACGTTGAATCTGTAAAGACGTAGTTTGTTTATGAAAATTCTTTTTGTATAATATTTACTGACGTACCCGCATTCGTCGTCCATTTTGAATTGTTCTTGCTGTTGACTCGTTTCTTGAGTTAAGTTCGATTGCGGTTGCGACTGTTGCTGTGGAAAACCGCGATAAGTTTCCTTTTAATAAAAAAATTATAATATTATTGCATCGATTTGTCAGAAGCCACGCCTAAGATACATGTTTTATTATCAAGGAGCCTATGGTATTATTAGGAATGGGTGCGTGAGAAAGTCGAAGCCAAATTAATTTTCGGACGGTAGTGATCGAATTAATCCTAGTAGTAGCTCGTTGGCAGGCTAATTTGAATATAATCCTCTTAAAATTTGTTTATCAACGTCTATTTCTGAATAACCTCAAGGTCAATTGCCGTTTCTTGACATCGTACTAGTAACACACAATACCCATTAAATCGACACCCGAACGTGTGTCAAAATGAATTTCTCCAATGTCTTCGTCCCGAATGACTCACCTCGAATTGTGACAATGTACCATAAACTAGATGTGTCCTTAAGGTTGACATACATAAATTTTAGTTGACGGAACTATTTTTTGTTTTTCAATTATTACCTACTGTTAGATATTCGCGTAGGAACGAAATAAAATATTGCGACGATTAAACTAACAATGGCAACAGCATTATCTCGGATCTCGCATTTAATTAAACCGGAATTTCGGTTCTCGGCGCTCACCTGGAAGCTGGGCAAGGGCGCTGGGGACACGCAAGCGGGCAGAGCGACGTCAGCGAACGGATCGAGGTCCTCTGAGCCTTGGGGCAGCACCTCAGACGTTTCGTCTGAGAAGGGTGCATTCAGCAGGTCTGCGAAACTGCTAGATCCAAATTGGGTCTGAAATAAAAAGATCAACGAATTACTTTTAGTAGATATCCTTAAATGGGTTTGAAGGAGGAAGTATCATCAAGACCATTTTCGTTCAGGAGAAAGTTACATAAAAATATCGTTTGTTTTTCTACTTAATTACGTAAACAACTCTGTTGGGACAGTGTCTTGAATTTGGCCTCTTACAAATGACCAAAATTCCGTTTTTTCCGGCTTGCAATGAGGAATGTCGATCAATAACACCGTTTAGAAGAATGTCCGGAGTACTTCTAGCTCGGCCCATAAATAGTTCGGTGCACCTGATGCTCGATATAAAATTCGTTCGACAATTGATTGCTAATAATACGCCTTTAATCTTATCATAAGCACATCATCACCTGTACATTTTATATTTCAAATTAGCAACCATATGAACCTTAAATCTTGAAATACTTAAAGTAAGCATATCTGACCCAAAATTTATATGCAGTCGCAGAAAAACTCTTAAAAATAACAATGGAAGGGTATTTTTAGTGGGACCTCATCGACGTCATAAATTCAAGAGATTCCGGTGCCTCAATAAAAATACTTTGTCTCTGGTCGTTTGTCCTTGTCAACGACTGCGTTCTCGAAAATGCATATATGCAAATGCCATAAGTCCGTAACACTTACGTCATCAAGACGTGCGGTCTGATCCAATTCTATTGTTTTATCAATAAAAAGGGTTGGGTAGTCGGATTCCACTCGAGCACCATCACATTAAACGTACGCACCGCACAGGTAGTACCAACTAAACGCGCGCAATCTCTTTTAATCTGGAGCTACTAGACTATCCACTATGTAAACGGTCGTTTCGCCTACTATGAGTGCGTTCGATAAGTGAAAAGTGTTCCCCTTTTCAATTGTTCGTCGTGGCACACGCTCGCGAGGGGATTCGAGTGTGACCACGGGCGTGGCCTATTGACACGGCCCAGCCCCGGATTGGTCAGACGCCGACACGCATCGGCGACGTCGTTATGGTAACAAGGCGTCGACGGCGTCGCTTTTCAAGTGGGAGGAGGATGTGCATATTATTCTAAAAATTATCATTAACTTCGAATGTTGTACTGGTTTCAAGATTTGTCTCTTAAAAGTTGAAAAAGTGTTGTTTAAAAAATTTGCATCGGGTTCCGTCAGGAGTTGAATCAAATGATTTGAGGTGCGTTTATATTCGCTTATTATTTTTAGAAACTACTGAAATAGAGGTCGTCCTCCTCGTAAACCGGTATATTTTCAGTATTCAACGTTATTTACATGCGTTACTCGAGAGCTTTCCTGTTTTAACGTCTTGCAAATCTTTATAATAAGTTTTTTCTGGTCTTCGGAATATAAATACCAACTTAAGAGACTCCAAACAACACCGGGTGCCCTAGAACAATACGACATCCATAAATGACTTTTTCAAGATGTTAATGATGAGGGCTTTTCGATATTGGAATCGTTTGTTTTAAGCGAAGCGTGGCCGTGAAGACATAAAGAACGATTAGGAAAAGGCGTGGCGCATGCAAAAGAATTGACCCAGATCAAGACGCAAAACGCGTTGACAACCCGTTGACACGAGATACAAGATATTACGTTACTTGGGTGGCTATCGGTATTCGCGTTTTGCATCGGTAATTCACCCACAAACATTGTTTTCTTATCGAGAAAAGTTACTACACGTTCAAGGTCTGTGACAACGTGAAAACTAAGAATTACGGTGTATTCGAGTCGAGGAAGTACTAAAACGTCTTATGATTTACGGCCCGTTTGTCCGAATAAAGCCTAGGAGGTTAATTAATAAAATTACAGCGGCCCGAGCACTAAGGCGCTATTTAATTAACCGTCTCCGTTGGCTCCTTTAGTAGCGGCGGCAGTACCGGCTCCTGTGGCAAAAAATCCTGCATCCATCGGCTTTTTATTGGAACCTATTTGGAATATCCACAGTAATGAGTCTATTGTGCTATCTATATTTGTCGTAACCACTTTTTGCGCTTTTCCATATGTAATTAATTGAAACTTAATAAGCGTCGGCGGTCCACCGTTATGAACTTGCCATTTGTCGTTTTTCTCTCGCTTTTTAAACAGCACTCGATTTATGGCCGTTTTACGTACTTTAAACACCGTGTAAGACAATAGATAAACAGGATCGCGAGAGGCCGTAAAGGAGCGATTGCGGTAATTTTAAAACAATCGCCCATAAACTACGTGCGTAAGCCGACTCGATCGAACACAATGCGTTCTCGCGCTCCCTCTGAATAATATATTTTCAATTCAGTTCAATTGAAATTACATTTTAGTTCGGACAAAATGGAGTTTCAGGAACTCGATACCCTATTTACCGCAGGCAAACACATACAACAAATTTATAATGTTATAAAATGGTTCTCACGGTTCAGAGCAAACGCAACCACAACATTTATTATCGAAACAGTAGGAAGTGCTGTTCAAATTCTTAAAAATTACCAGATCATAAACCCATGTTTCTAGTCTTTGGAAAAATCGAGAAATTTACGGTGGTCATAAAGTCAGAAAGTGCTTTTGCAATAGATGCCCAATATTTGGTCAATGAGGTATTTGTTTCTTAATTTTCTGACAATTCTGTTATATTTTTTCATTATTTTTAAAAACAAAAAAACGTAAATGTTACCATGTTAATGCAGTCGTCGATTTTAGACATTTGTGGTGTAACATATCGAGAAACACACTATTCATAAACCACTCATCATCAATTGAGAAAATACATAGCGCAAAATCTAGACCTAAAGAATTTATAGTATGTATTAAGGATGCGAGACACCAATTTTACAAAAACATACAGACATAATGCAACATAACAAAGCCCCATCCCATTTCAGTTCGCCCACCACTTGATATAACGGTTTTTTGAATGCCATAAGCGCCCTTCTATATAATAAATGTCCTCTTGTTTTATAATGTGTTCTGGAAAGGGTTCCTGATTTGATCGGTGGGAAATCATCGACCTCATAACTTTCTTATTTCGTTAATTATTATGAATGCTAATAATAAAGTTTCATTTGAATATATTATCAACCCGTTCGTTCTCTGTTTAACGTTTATAGGCAAGGATAGCTTTGAAAAGGTGACGTCAAAACAATTATTGTCAACTATCAGAACGCATTTTGTGATCTTATTTGATTTTGTCTCATCATAAAATAGATTAGTGAAGGAATTTGGATGCAAGCAATCGTGCAATAATTGTTAAATTGCAAATTTCTGGGAAATCGAATTCAAAGATTGCCAGTAGAAATTACAAAAAGTGACAGAAGAATTTTGAAAAGAATTATTTAATAAAACTATACGATAAATTATCTTCAGTTAAGTGCCTCTTAAACTAATCCAGAAAGAAAGTGCAGATTTTCGTGCCATAAGGAAGGTCCGAAATTGGGTTTTTGCACCTACGAAGTAATTTTTTTAATATTAATTCTTAAATTTATCCTGTGCCAAAAAAAAATGATGATAGAGCCGAAAAAAATAGATTAAAATGGATAAAAAAACATAACTGTTAAAACTTTAGTATTGAGGTGCAGTTCAATAGAGTGGTGAGATTGTTTTCGAAGTCTGCTTTGGAAATAGCACAAATCGTGCTATTCACCAAAAACATTACGCATTTCACTTCAACTGCCTTAAAAGAAAAGTCAAATTTCCAGCAACGGCCCAGCTATGATCCAACTATGATCTGAAACAGTATGTCATCCAAAGAAGCTGAAAAGCTTCATTTTATTGAGGAAACTGTGAATATTAATAAATCTTTAGACATTTTAGAGGAATCACTGTTTAAAAAAATATTTAATACGAGAAAAGGCTTTTGTATTCCAACAGGTTGACACAGCATGTCACAATTCGAAAAAAGCTTTAACATAAATAGAGAATTTCAATATATATCTATTTAAATGTGTAGCCAACATCTTTGACGTATCTCCAATCGACAATTTGTGTCATAATATGAAAATAATGTTAAAAACTTGTTAAAAGAAATTTATTAATAAAAATGAAGACAACTACTGAGCAAAATATGGGATTCCCCAGACTTTTGTGAAAGCTCGGTTAATACTATACATCAAACGATCTGTGATGTTTATAAAAAACCCAATGGTAATTTTAAATATACTTTTGGGTAATTATTTAAATATTTATTTCACACTTGTCCCTCTTCACTAGTAATTTGGTCATAGTTAAGTGAAGGTCATTTCTTTAACATAATTGATGTTAAAAATTGATAAACAAATAAAAACATGTTTAAATTCATGCGGTTATATTATAGCGTATTTCATTTTCACTATTTAATTCATTAAAAATCAAGTTGGCTGAACTGATATTGGAAGGGGCTCATATAGTCCATATCAAGTGTGTTGAACAGATGTCGTAAACTAATCGATATCATTTCAAATATTCATCATGTTTGTCCAGGCAGTCACTCATGTCATCGATAAGCCGCCTATTATTGACAGCCTATCGGTGTAAAAATAAACGATTCAAATGCGATTGGACGATGATTATTTCAGGGGCGCGTCGCCGTCATGAATAATCGAGGAGACTGCTGTGAAATTACTTAAATTGTTTTTTCGTTCAGTTGTTTCACGTACCAAAAGCAGGAGGAACTATAAGATGGTTCGCGCCGATCATAAGTCGTGGTAATCTAATAAAACGGTAAAGTACCATTTTGGATTGAGTAACGTGCGGTCGGTCATTAGCGAGGCATAAATGTGGAACAAATTGCGAGCGACGTTGATAAATATGGCCAAGAGATGCGGCCTCGTTAAGATTTTTCGCAAAAATTTTAATTAGATATAAAAATGGTCGATTTATGGAATCGGCCCGATTCTTTGAATTGCCGTGACTGCATCTCACTTCGACTCATTCCATTCGAACCACATACTTGCCCATCAATTGATTTGCTTAAAATCAGACTTTTCTTATTGTTGCTTTCGTTTCAACGGCAATAATTCAGCTGGATAAGCGGCGGGGTGCCACAGCACGAATAAATATTATGAGGAACTCGCAGATAAATTACTTGAGATAATCGTACGTAATTTGATATTCGAAACCGTATCAGTTTTATAAATGGGTTCCACACCTGGTAATCGTCGAATCTCGTGAAGGGAGAACACTATCCATTTTCATATTTTTTTGTTGTATGTCTATTCTGCCTGGGCGTTGTTGTAAATGACGAAAACGCACGTAAAAAATCGTACTGATTTTTACATACCTGGGTCTGCAATAGAAGCATGCTGGGTTGCGGGCTGCTGGGGCCGTGTGATTGCGCTCCCGCGATTAGCGGAGCACCAGAAACTTCGCCCTGAACTAACACCGAACCTGCAATAGAAACAAAGCAATTTTCGCTATTAGCCACTTGTACGAGAAATCTGAAACATCAAAATTATAGGTAAAAGAATAGTTCAACGACATGGTCAAGAGAAGCTTAACAGTCGATAGAGAAAGTAACCTAGAGCAAGTGCAATTTTGTTTTTTGTTACCGGGTACATTTCTATAATCCTGAGGTATAGACATATAAGATATAAACGAATCAATCCAGGACCGCAAACAATAGAATGGAGACTTTTTAGACGTTCAAACATCAAGAAAATCCCTGTTAAAAAATTTACTGAAAGTTTCCTTACTACAATTTTTTGAGATAATTATGTATTGTGTCTTCACTGACAATTTCAAATAAGAAAGAATTATTATTTTTAACAAAGCAATGCGCAAAAATTTTGTCAAAAACACGAGAAATAGTCTGCAAAGGAATTTTGTTTTTGATATGATGATTCGACACCATATAAACCGAGCATTGCCATTAATAGCTTTTTTCCTAAATTCGAAACGTAAGTAAGATAGTTTTGCACATCAAGAGGAAAATGTTTTTTGCCAGGTTCAATTTAAACAATGATTTGAATTAATGTGAAACTATGTTGAAGGAAAAAATATTTTCAATACAGAAACTTAATTGGTTCTACAATAGGCTAAGACTATATATACCACTGCTTTTGGACAACCCGTTCGAGGTGAAGATTTATTGAACATAACCAATTTTATGGCCACTTGGAGAAATCCACTCACGCTTAATCATAATTCTTCAACTAAAACACAGTTGACTCGACGTATGCAACCGAATAATAAAACTACAAAATTCAATAGGAAAAAAGTCATCAGTATAAGTTTTGAATAAATCTACCTAATCCTTTCGCAATTAACTGAGAAACGTGCATGCATAATTCCATCGGTTGTAACGCGTTTATTAACGATATCTATTATTTTACAGTAAAAAAGTCGATATTCTTCATATCGACACCTATGTAAGCCACTTTTTTCCGATTCGAGGTGTGTGCAAACGACTTACATATACTCCCACGCGATTTTTTTCGAAAATATTTAATTTTTTTTAGCAATAAACACTTCAATTTACATTTAATTAATTAAAGTTTTAATAATTTTTTTTGTTCAATTGCTATTGAACATGCAGGAATCTATATGTAGCGGCAACCGTAAGTTTTAAGACGCACGCCATTGCACTCGGGCATAAATCAAGCCTTCTCAAGAACAATCTGTTAAGTAATTGACAGATCAACATTTATCGCGCTCAATATTAATAAACCGTAATTAGTTTGTTGTTGAATGGGACGGAACAGACATTGTTGCCAAATAAAACAAATCTACGATAAGAACGAGAGATGAACAAAAAAGAAAACGAATACTAACTGTTCTTCTTCATTCCTCGCTAAGTCAACATGTATTACAAAGCAAATTGACACAATTAAGCTGATTGATGATGAGGATGAGATGATGATACCTTGATAGCGTTGCCAAGTCACAAAAAAATCCTAATGTGGAAACAACAACATGTTCTGACAGCACTGCATGCACAATTTTACTGAATTTTTAAAGGATGATACTTCAGGCTTTTATACAACACTAGTCTTCCTAAATTCAAGGGCGACTCGTTCAATTATTTAGAAACTATTAAATTAATATGGGGCTTAAATAGAACGCCACTGATTGAGGGTGTAAGAAGTCATAATACGAGCCCCCGACTGGGGAGGTCCCAAGAGATCGAAATCGCTGATATTTGCAGCCCTATAGCGCAATTGGGCCGCGCTTATGGACTGTGAAGGGTCATACCGCTTGATTATGTGAGCGGCGCGAAAAGGGGACTTGATTAATTCCCATCTATTTTGTTTCAATTGTCTGTTTTTTTTTCTCTTCTTATTTCCGGTCGCGGAAGAATTGTTTTGTTGTCCACATTCCGGCGGAGCTCACGTTCAAATGTACTACGTGGTCCGGGGCAATTCGCTTTATTATTATTATTATTACTGAAGAACAGGTTGCTTGTCGATGAATTATTATCGTTCGTATTGGACGTTTTCTACTGGTTATACTTTATTATTGTGGCGTATAAATCAAAATATTGTAGCACGTTTCCAGGTAATAATTGACTCAATTTTCTCGCTCTAACGAATGCCAAGCCTTTAATTTCTTTCTGGATTCAAATAAAGTGCATCACTTTAGTTCAATAAAAATTAATTAACCCAACATCTAATACTAATAATTACATGCCGCAGCTAAGCTTAATAGCTTAATTGCGTAAGTTTAGTAGAATGACCATCAACGGGTTTGTAAATCGCATATAAAAATAAGCATCTACATTTAGATTTCCTCGTTTGTTGGCGTAACGTATTTAGGAAACGACTTAGCAATATTACCGTTTTTGTTCCTCGCGACTCATTATAGTATTGTTATTAAAAGGCAGCGCGCCATAAGATTAATGGAAAATTAAAAATTTGATTTGCAACCAACAGAACCATATAATTATATCAATTTTTCACGAGACCTGACAGCGGTGACTGGTCGGTTATATACTAATAATAAAGCAATTTGTAAGAAATTTCGAAATAGTGCTTGTTTTTTTAGACCGTTTATTAACCATTTGCATAATTAATCGATAGGATTTTAAGCGAGTTTCGAAAGGATGGTTTTATAGTAAATCCCAAAATTACTGATCGTGAAAAGGACCTTGATTAATCTAATTTGTAGTTGATACA
This sequence comes from Hypothenemus hampei, assembly GCA_013372445.1. NCBI lineage: Eukaryota > Metazoa > Arthropoda > Insecta > Coleoptera > Curculionidae > Hypothenemus > Hypothenemus hampei. The sequence continues at coordinate 290,087 of JABRWK010000048.1, forward strand.
AAGACATAAAATCGCAACGAATAATAATTATTATTATAAATCAGAACATGCACTGCTTTCATCAGCAATCCGGCCGCATGATCGTGTAATAAGCGTAATTTAGTATTAAAATTCTTTAATAGAATAGGTAAATTATTCGCATTTTAAACCAAGGTTTCCGCGTCTGCATTAATATTATTGTGGCGAATTTATTGGTACTACCTTACCGCTGTTGCAAACCAAACTCTAAACAATTGTAATTTCTTTCATTCGAATCAAATTAATACGTATTGGAAACATTGTTTTTAACAATTCCAACATTGGCTCCAAACAGCAGCCCTTCGAATGTAGAAAAAAATCTTATTGTTATTATAGTACCTACTCGTAGATAAAGTCGATTTGTGATGTGGTATTTTTCTTGGGAATGGTCGCCAATTACGCGAAACGAACGACGATCGACGAACAAAACGAAAGAAAATGCATGTTTATTCATGAAAAATATCGAGAGAATTTACTTAATTTGTACGAACCAGAGCGAGGCAATTGTAAACACGTTCGAGGATCGTTTCTTCATCGTTGCCAGTTCTAATTACGGGCCGGCTGCATTTTTCGAATAGATCAATGTGCAAATCGATTAGAACTCGGCTCGAGAAAGTGTTCCCACGACTACGAGAGTACCTGAACCGAACAACAGCAACAACAGCGCGTGTATCGACTATGGAATCTTAGACAATTACTCTCTGTGGTACCAGACTAACACGCCTACGAATATCTCTTTCTTTTGTGGAGACGAAATTTTGCAAATCGTCATTTTTTCTACAAAACAGTGGTGTTTTACAAGTGACATCAACTCTTCCGTGTGCACGAGAATGACGGCAGTATTGTTCTTACATACATATACACATACACACACACGTCATTTATATTCGTTGATGATTGTCTGCTTTCACCGTCAGATACACCAATCCTGCCTGAGGCTCTGCTAAATTAGACGCCTTAAATGTGTTTGTTGGCAATTTTTAGAAAGCTCTTTTACCTCTAGAAAACCATATATATCGGGATGACGTCGTCGTAGTCGTCGTTCCATTTGTAACACCCAACAGTAAGAAAAAAAGACATAAATATCTATAACGTAGTGTCCCCTACATATTTCGCTCTGTGTCCCTGCCCAGGCACTTAAGATCGCACGATAAAACTATTTAGTATAAATCATTCGGCTTTATGAAAGATAAATTATAGTTTCTAGTTCGCGAACACAATGGACGTGATAGAAGAACGGGGCATTGTCAGCGCGCCGTATGAACTGGCGACATAAGTTTCTTTACTTGTGACTGAATTAATTAGATTCGATATTGTTTTCAATAGGATTTTCTTTTATTCGATCCAATTGACATTATGGAGCGTCGACAACTGTCGTTACCGCCGGTTGATTTCTCGGAGAATTCAATGGCCGATTAGAAAAGTAACCTGAAGCAAAAATCGATTTTGATTTATCGACAACCTGAAAGAACTCGAAAGACTATTAAAATTACAACTAATATTCAACTAGTATAGTTACTCTAGTGATCTGAGTTTTTTCGCGAATTCTAACTTACAATTAGTCCCAATACGTCTAAATTACCCAAATGTGTTTTTTTATTAGAAAATGAAAAATAAATGTAACATCACTGTCTCGTTAGAGTTGCTCATATTTTACAAAAGAACAATAAAAACAACAATTAACAATTAAAAAAAA
>JABRWK010000048.1:303838-374616 GCA_013372445.1 Hypothenemus hampei
AAATCGAAATTTTCTTTTTTTATTCGAAGTTTAATTGCGTTTTAAACGGAATTTTGATTATTGTGTTTGGATGCGACTCGTGCACTTTCACTCAAATCTATTTTTAAATTAGTCATTTTGATTTTTCTGGGGGTTGTTCGTGGAGAAATTCAACGATAAAATATTTGCCTTCAGGGCCGTCATTGCTGTTTGCCCAATAAACATAAGGTATCCCATTGTGTTGCGGTTTCAACACCTTTTCAACCGTGTAATCTGTCACAAATCGATATTATGGCGCGCGCGACACCAGTTCGTAGGTACCCGATCGGTTTGTAAAACATGCTTTAAGCCCTGCGGGACCGAAAAATGTTTCTTCTTTCTTTTACTTCGCAATTCAACCCTTTCAGTTCTTTGAAGCAGCGAAAATTTTTCATATTCGGTTTCGAAACTTTTCTGCGATCGGGCCACGTGGGCGTTGTTGAATCAGCCTCCCGACGGACCGGACTCATAATGCGTGAAAAGGCTGCCGCCAAAATTTCACTCGACAATGTCGAATTGCATAAAAATTAGAAATTCGGTTGCATTACGAGCGGCCACTTGTAAATATTCGAGAATTAAAAACCTTTCACATTTTCGTTTATCTAACCGTTTTGTTCGTGAAGAAGAAGATTTTACGCAAATAAAACTTGGACTCGGATCAATATTTGTCCAAGATCTTAGATCTTGAGCCGTTGAGGAGTGTTTTAAAATCAATCGTAAACACATCGGTCCCCAAATCCATTGTGTGGTCAAACCGTTCGATTAGCAATTTTACGATCCTAAGTGAAAAGGAACAACCACTGTAATAAGGAATGAAATACAAAGTAAGCATTATGCAAATAGTGGGCGCGATTAATTTAATTGATTTCTAATTCATAACTCAGGAAGTCAAGAAAAATCAGCTGAGATGTTTATAGTTAACAAGCGATTTTTAATCGTCATTAATGATGGTAATTTAAGCGATAATCCGTCGCGCTTTAATCCAATTAACTGACAATTATCAGCACACACCACAATATCACTCACCTTTCGAAAACACCCTATATTAACTTAAAAAATCCACCAAAAATCAATTGTTTGTTATTCTCTGCACCGACGATCACCCGACTGAACCTTAAGTAAAACTGCCCCCATGGAGAACTTTCCCCATGACCTCGACTCGGAAAAAGACACGCTCGCTCCCTTAAAACTCGCTAGAACGACAAAGACAGCATGACAGTGACGTCGTCAAATCGATGGCTCTCGCGTGACGTAACATTGCGGACCGATTGTCAGTGGTGACGTCAGCGTGTACGACTATGCTTTGGTCGATTCTCTTCACGGGACAACCGATTGGTCTTTAATGACGTCACACCGAAAAGCCACTTTCCGATTTAGGGAAAGGCAGGGTGCGATCCCGAATTCGAACAAAGGAAAATGCGAGTATTTCAATGTTTGACCAATGAAAGGGAAAATGTGGAAAACGATGCCAAATCACACGGTCGGATCATTTGTGTATCTATTGGAGTGAAAAACGTGTGTGACAGTGTTGTTTTAGATTATTTTAGGTTGTATTTTTAGAAGAAAAATGTGCGATTTAAAACGTCTCGCGCTGATTTACAATAACAAAAAAATGGCTGTACGTACCATCATCAGGTGTGGTTTTTATCTTAACCAAGTCCGGCTGCTATAAATTTGAAATTATGTTGTTGCATAAGAAGAAGCCTAATGATAGATGTCTCTAATAATCCTAAAATTAAAGTCGTTTCTTTAACATCAGTCCGTCGATAATTGTGATGGTTTTTTTCCGTAAAAGTACATGCCTCATTTTAAACCGATTGATTGCGGAATTCGAAAAAAAACCCATCCCACTTTACGACTTAGGTTCGCAACTTTTCATCTTTTTTTTTTTCATTTAAGGTAGGTCGCATCACTCTTCCTAATTAACATGCAATCGGCAACGGATCGTGTACCGATGCGATTTTAACGGCCCGAACAGCGAATTTTTAACAGCGCTTCTAGAGGATTATTTTTAGTATTTTACGTAATTTACTAGTCGTCATTTTCCCCTTAAGATTCCATACGGCCCATACTTATATAATTTTATTAAAAATTAAAAGATCACTTTTCCTACTTGTGGGAGAGATATTTTCGTTGCGATCGATCCAGGTGACGTTGAGATATAGCCCACGTTTATGTGGGGGAGGATGTCTTTCCAGAAAAAAAAAAGAGATTTATCTCGCAGGGTGACGTTACACGAGAACGTAGTCCTGGAACGATTTTTTCGGTCATTCATATATCGCGCGACAAGGCACAAAATGAAATTTCTACAAAAGCATTATAATTATACAGTGCTGTGCCAATTAATTTGTAATTTACTGCTGGCAAAAGGTTTCATATACGAGCCACGTACTCTCTGAAAACTCGGCATAACGATACAATTTATTAAGTTTCTTTGCCGCGACACCTGCACCGTGGTATCATAATAATGGTTTTGCAAGAATTTGTTAACATCGATAACGAATCGGACTCGAAAGACATTTCCTGCAATCCGAAAAATTCCTTAATTGTACTGTTCATTTTGCGAAATTTTATTATTAATAACGAAATTTCATATAATAATTCATTCGTGTCATATCATTTTATTATATGGCAACTTTATTAAAACCTATAGCATGGTCCTTGCGGTTAATTAGGAATTATTACAAGGACATTGGTGCTGTTTCAAAAGGATTACCGGCTGTTATGGAAAATTTTTCCAATTTGATTCCTATAATTCGACAGCCGAGATTCAGATGGCCGGTCGGTATCGAATAATAATTTGTTCGCGATATTAGAAATCCGAAAACCGTATAAATCTTAAACGATACACGACCATGCTTTCGGGTATAGAAATCGAAACGTTTACAGATTTAAAGAGAGAAATTTTACAGGATCATTACCTTGTCAAAAATAACAGATTTCAGATTAGAAGCTATATTATATGTATATGTATTAGTAAAAAAGCATTATTTTCCTTAAACCCAAATCACCGTAAAAATTCTCTCTACATACACTTGTCGGGATGGCAGGAGGCGAATAATCCTGGTGAATTATTGTTCGAATCGGTGGCGTCCGCAATCGGCGGACGACTGGAATTGTTGCTGATGGGGTCGCCGTTACAGGGCGTCCGGCCGGCCCTAAAGAAGCCCTCCGGGTGACGGAATGATGCGGAAGGCCGTAGACGCATCTCCCGTTTGGCGCATCCTACTACCGCCACATGCAACGGCGAAACAACAACGCAAGAACTACAAGAACGACAATAACTGAACTAGGGGGGTCTACTACAAACGGTCACCTGGGGAGCAGGGCGAAGCTTCGGCTTCCAGCAAACTATCCGAGGACGAATCCACCTCGAATATCAACAACATTCACAGTCGCTTTTTGTCCACGAAACTCGCGTAAAAAAACACCAGGTTCATTTCACGCGGAACAACTCAAGTAGCATTCAACAAGTAGCCGAAAAAAAAAACAGAAGTTTTCAGTCCCTTATTTGGTCACATAATTTTCTTCTTTGAAGAAAATAATAACATTTATAACACAAGCCGAAACGATGTGTTCGCGCGTGCAAAAACGTAGGAAATTTCTTGCGGAGGAGCGTCCTCGTAGAGTGTGACGCTTCTGTGTGGCGTTTCGAGTTCGATTCCGTTCCGTTCTGATCGCTATTCGAACTGCCGGCACTTTGTTCCCCTGCCACAACTTTCCGTTCATTATAAACGGCGAGGCGTCGCGTCGCGGCGACGTGTGACGTCATGGATGTAGTGACGTCACTGTGCAACCGACGACGACGCTGTTAATATCTAGCTCCAGGTTTGTTCCGGCACCGGTTCCCGGAGAATAGTAGACGACAGTAAAATTAATTATTTAAAAATTATTCTGATATGAGCTTGGCATCAATATACCTACTCTGAAAGTATTGGCATATTGGGTGTCAATATTAAGAAAACATGACTATTTTTAATTAAGACTGTTAGAAAATTAACCAATTAATATCACATAAAAGGTGAGCCTTTGAGCTAATCTTAATCGGAAAATTGTGACATTTAACGGGAGAAATCGTTTACAAATCGTTGGCCCGAAATTATCGAGGAGAAGCCTCATGGACGCCCACGTGTCCCCACAAACTTACCCTAATATTAATAACAATGTGTGACTCGGAGAATTTCATTCAATTGTTAAATTTCCTTGCGTGGGTGCGCTCTCCAAAGACAAATATTTATATCGACTTCTAACGTTACAGATAAATACAACAAACGTTTATTAAAGTTTATTTGCTCTCCTGTCCCTTTTTGAGATATTGTATCGTAATGGGCTACCTACATGACCGCATACGTGTGATACAGGGTGATACAGACATATAAAAAATTATATTATTACATGAAGCGATTGTGAGTTTAGCTTTTCCTTGCAATAATAAACGTCTTTACAACAATAGTGATTAGATTCGCATCGAATTTAGTACTAATATTGGTGAGAAAATCGATATTTCTTGACCAACTTGAAAAAACGTAATTGAGTCACCCTGTATGCAAAGTAAAATGATTTTTTTCAATAGTATTTGAGACTCCTACATAAGCGATTGTGTTTCTTTAATAGAGATATATTCATTACTTACACGACCGGTTTAATAACCAATAATCGATCTTCTAAACAAATTTCGATTAAACAACCTCAAAAAACCATTTGTTTGTCATTAAATCACCATTCCCATCGCTGTTTACCGAATACTCCACGCCCACCCGAACCCAACGAAGCGTCCAACCATAACTAATTTTGTTTGTTAAAGTGTCGCAATTGCCATTCGTTTGAACACCTTACACGAAGATCTTCCTCCATGTCCTAGTTCAACAACATAGTAGGAAGGGGATATTTTAAAATTGGGTTGCTGGAACACACCACTTTCGATCGTGGCCCGATTCGAACACCCCTCGACCAGTACGATGACGTCATTGATGCTGTAGCGGTTATGACGTCATCTATGGGATGAGCTCGAACTTGTCCCCGTACAATTCCAGATCCGTACGGCTAGTTTGATCAATAAAATACAAGGAATTTTTTAACGGGCCGATACAGCTCTGCTAAATAAAGTTTTATGGGCCGGTTCCGTGTTTGCAGTTTCGGATTTACGTTTACAGGCTGATCAGAGATTTTTTTCTAAAAGGATTTATGTTTCTTGTGGTGTTACTGACGCACTAAAAGTCTTTATACGAAAATTATTGGATATATCTAAGCGTTGTAAGTAATAAAATGAAGACCTATGCAGTTGTTCTAGCTGTACTTCAGGATAAGACTGAGGAAGTGTCATCACCAGGGGACCTTCTTACATGTCATTATCAAGAAATAGGACCATTACATATAGAGAACTCTCACTTTCTCTTTAATTGCATACAGATACATGTGGTCATGACTTTGATATGAGGCAATTTGACAACTCAATTTGATGGACTAATATAGTCAATATCATGGAAGTGACTCCAAACTTTTGAAAAACACCAAAAGGCCAGAACTTCACAGATAAATATTGGGCAGCATAAACTCAATGAGTCCACACCTTTTGAAGGCCAAATGTATGACATAGATCTGTTAACAAAAATATAGTGCCAAAACTAATAGATGTGTCACATTCCGAAAGGCCAATTAAATTGAACAAAAACAAAATTGAGTTAGTGATAGAAGCAAACCAAGGAATAACAACACGATAAGTCGCTACCAGATTAAATTTGTTGAATTTGATCGTTTATTATCAGGTGAAACGACTTGGTTTCATTTCAAAGCACACCATGTTGGATTTACATCTGTAATTTGCCTCTCGTAAAAGTCAAAATAATAATAGTCTATATCAGAAACGAATCAGAACTGACTATTAGAAATGGTTTGTGACGACATTCGGTATTTCGTATGAGTTTGCAGGAACGGTTTTTAATATTATACCAGTTCAGCTTCCAGTTAATTCTTCGTTACGACATAATAGTGTCAAACCTCACACAAGAATGACGACAACAAATTGTAGAAGGCAAACTTAGTGGCAGAATGAGAGTATAACTGGTAATTTACGAAAATTTCATAGATATAGATTTGTGCGGCGAGATATATGGTATATGAGTATATAGTCTGTCCAGCATGTCCTGAGTATTCGTCATTTTGCGTCATCAATGAGGTTGGTTGTAGATTAATACATATTGCCTGTCATATTGACGATCTGGTGGCAATGTGGCATTATTTACGACATTCCTTTTTACGCAATATTTTGTGTCTCATGTGTTTAATAAATGTTGAAGTAATATAGATAATGTGTGACGCAATATTCAGGACATGCTGGACAGACTATACCTTCAGTCATATTTTTCCATTTTTCAATATTTCTAGAGTTTATTAAACAAATTCCATAATGGTTCCTTTTTAAAAACTCTTGCCATTAAGGGTTTATCCATTTTTAATTCTCATTTTCAACTAGGAATTCTTCATTTTTCTGTTTTATTCATTGTAATTCTACAGGTTCTTTAAATAGAATACATATTCTGTTAATCGAAACGCTTAGCCTAATTCTAAGCGCTCGATACAGGCGATTTCATATTTAACTATGTGTTTGTTCGCCAGGATATACTATCGTAACATGAAGCTAAAGCTTATACCATCAACTTAAGTACCTGTAATGTGACCTTACCCTTACAGGTTTGAATGGAATGTGCCACCACCGTCGGCAATTCTCCAGATTGGATGTACTTACATTATTCTTTGTTTTATCCTCCACTAAATTCTTTATAACTTAAGACGTTTAAGTATCTTGAATGAGGGCGTAAAAATGTCTTTATATTCCAGTTTCTCTATCAAGAAAATGGAAAATAAATACTAAATGGGATGTAATAAACTAAAAATTTTGGTTTTAAGATGACATGGGACTGGTTTTTCGTTCGAGTCTGACTTGGCAATCTTCGTGTTTACTTGGGGGGTTGTTGACTTCAAAACACTATTATTTTGTTTCCCTATTTGAACATTGATTTTGCCTTCATGTGATTTTTTTTAATATCTTTTAAAGCCTGTTTACATTATTAGATTTTTTGTTTCAATTCCGGAATCGAATGGTTGACACGTCATATTTTCATGTAAAATAAATACAATAAAATATCGAAAAGAAAATCAAAACAAAAAATCTAAAGATGTAAATGAGGTTTTATACATATCTGATTTGATGCCGTGTCATCTCCGTTACAATTCACGCAGATGTCTTTCTTTGTTTTTGTTTTTTCATATTAGTGCGTACACATTTAGGAAATTTGGTTTTAACTTTGCATCTTAACTTTTCATTGAAGAGTTATCAGTTATCAATTATCATTAGTAGTATTTTATTTTTCTAATATTTCATTTACTTTAAAAACTACTTATAGACATTTTCTGATAGCTGTTTTTTTAAACAAATGCATGAAACCACCCTAACACTCTAACTGCCATGTATACCAGTTTTGAACACATCCATTTTTAGTTGTATGTCGTGTGTACCTCTATTGGACACCTCATGTACTAATTTCACAAAAATGTTGTACATATAATTTTTTATATTATACACACTTAGGTGTAAAAGAAACGATCCAGTTTGATTCTAAGATTTTCGCAAATATTATTTCCTCCTACATCACTGGTCCTATTTCAAAGATTTTTTTTTGATATGTAGGCTTTCTCTTCAGAAACCACCTAGTATCTAAAAAAATTTTGAAATCATCAATGTTATAGGAGAAAATTCTATTTGAGGGAACTTAAGAATCGAAGTGGCTCTTTTTTTTTGCACCTGAATATATTTAGAGTGTATTTAAGGTTTATGCCCATAGGATGCAGATTTAATTAAAAAAAGCAATTAGCCCACAGGACCCGATAATTTTTTTTTTCTTTATTTGGTTTGGCAGTTAAATCGGTTCATTAATTTTCATGTCTTTGCAAAGTTGCCCTAAGTGAGCAAGCAAAATTTTGAGTAAATTTTGACTAATAAACGTAATAAATATTTAATAAAATCGTATTTTATCAAATTAGATTATTATCAAATGAAAAAAAACCTATTTGAAAACTTTAACATCCTGTATCTCGGAAATTAAATCATTTTTGAACTCATGGTTATATGAGTTTTTTTTTCCACCTCCTAATTAAACCTTTGGAATACTTTCCTTTCCTTCCGATGTATTCTGTCTAATATTAACATTTAATTCGAAACATTTCATGGCTACCTCTGTGAAAATTATAATAATTGTCGATCGATTTAATTAAAAACAAATAAAATACATATTTAAGTTTATTAAAATCGATAAAATTAATAGAAAATAATAAAATCATAAAGGGTTCGTATGATTTATATGAAAGCCTTTTTTTGTGGATCATAAGAATTAAGATGCAGGCTCAGACAACAATTAATAGAAATATGCAGTATTTTTAGGCAACAATACAAGTGAAAAATTTGTTAAACAGTTAAATTTAGATGTTTGCTCTACTTAATACAAAAATTGTAAAATTTTACATAGAATTTAAAAAAGTAATACTATATAGGATGTTCTATTTGAACGGCAATAATATAATTGAGGGCGTGAAGTAAATAATGGGCTAAGTGCCAAAAGACAAAATTTAGTTTTATTTTTTAAAAATTGGCTGTGTCTTTACCTTCAACGTATAAAACAGGCGATACAAAATTGTAAAAATTATATAAATCATTAAAAATACTGTAAATGTAGTATAAATAGTATAAATTATGCTATACTATTTTTGGTAAATAACTCGGAATTGTTTTTTGGCATTTAGCCCATTATTTACTCCAAGCCCTCAATTGTATTGCGTAGTTATGGTTTGCCTTGTAGAAAAACAAAGTAAATACTATTTTTACACTTTTTCTTTAGGGTTAATAGTTATTAAGCTATCGTTTGTGAATAATTTAGTAGGAAACTCTCTATAAAATGGAAGTAAATACCTTATAAAAACTTAAAACTATAATTTGAAATACTTCTATTAATTAAATGCAATATTTCTATAAGAGCTCTAATAATAGTAAGAGCTATACATGAAAGAGCTATTAATATTTAGGAAAATGTGTAAATGCGCTTAAATAACCGGAGACATTTTTGGAACATTTTCATAAAACTTGCATCATAATCATATGATGCTTATAAACCGTGTTGTAGTGACTCATTACCGCCCTAAATTTCGTTTCTTTCGAAAATAACTCCTTTTAACTCGTTATTAATTTATCAGAGAGAAATAATAAGCAACTGTTATAAACATATTAATTTATCCAAAAGAGATAACAACTAAAAGTTATTAACGGTATTTTTGGTGATTGTTAGATACAAAATTCGAAAGTGTGGTATTCATTGTATTTTTAAGAAGAAAAAACCTTAAATACCTACTAAATACGAAGAAAATTTTCAAGAATGGATATATTTCTATTTCAGTTAGGGGAGGAATAGGGAAGACAGAAAAATCATTAAATGGGAAAAGTTTTAGAGAATATCAAGAGCAGTTTAATTATTTTTTGAAATTTGTTGCATCTCTTTCTGTTTTTGAGAAAATTTCTTTTGAGAAACTAGAAAAAGTTGTATTTTTAACTTTCATTTACAACATTTGAATTTCAATTTGGACAGTTTTCAAAATGTCACATCGTTAAGATACTTTTAATAGAATTTAATGATTTAAAAAAAATGATCAAACTTTATTAGTTGTTAAGATTTCGACGACGACTTTTATTTTTCTTATCAACACCATATTGGATTTTTCTATTTTTGGATAGAGTTTAAAAAATACTTTTGTATAACAACATGACAAAACTTTTTCCAATTCCAAGAGAATTAGAAAAGTTTAATTTGTTTGTAGTAGGCCATGGATTCCACCTCTTTGTAATAAGAGATTGTTTCAATGGATACAAAAAAAAATATCAACGCGGGTGATTGCACCCTTACCATGTTCGTGTATGAACCACCCGATGTTACGAGGAGACACTTACCAACTGTGACAACTAATATGACTGCTATGACTTTTTTGTTTAAATACAGATTAATTCTTGTTTCAAATTTTCAATGTTTAGATTTCTTGGTTACTGAATTTCAGAGCATTAGATATAAAATGTTTTATTTTTAGGGGTGAACAGGGCGTTTTTGTCATGTAACTCATATAAGACAAATGATCACACTCTTTAGTAAAAATTTTGAGCTACAGGTCTAAATGGGAAAAACTGACGAAAACGCCCCATTCTCCTCTATTATTTATTAATTTAAATAATCTAAATACTATTCGATTGTAATATATCATTGGAAGGGAAAGTTCACATAAATTTCAAACTTGTAAAAAGTCAACATAGCACCCACAAGAAAAACAAAAGTTGCTTTGATTATCTCAAAACTATAAAGTTCAAAAAATAAACTATTAACATTTTTAAAAAGTTCACACAAAAAAAATTGGTTTTTAAAATTATTTCTCAAAATCTAAAATATACATATCCGGATGTCTTCAGAAGTGATCAAAATTATTAAAACTTTTCTGTCACATTCTGCTCGCAACATCGAGATGGGTAACTTTGTATCCATTTAGTTTATTTTATATCTCTTATCGTTACCATGATTCTCATACTTACGTGCGAATTTATAGCACTCTATTCATACAGGATGTTCCAAAAGACCCATGTTGGTATGGTGGTTCAATAACAATTATTATTATACGAGAGATGTTATTGTTGTGGTTTAGTACTTCAAAAATCTACACCGTAAGATGAACACGACTTATTCCCTACCCTATAGTAAACATTTATTATTAAAAAATGCAAAATGATAGTTCCGCTATTACTGCACATGATTATTTCTCTTTCATTGATCGTAACGATTTAAATAACATTTGAAAGAAAATTCTCTTTTAGAAACTAATACGAGTATTTTTTGAATAAAAAACGAAAAATTTCATAAACTTTGCACTGTTTAATAAAATATATGCATAATTTTAAGTGGAATCTAAAAGAGTAATAATATAGAGCGTTTTCTTTGAAATAGGACAGTTGCATACATCAACTATCTTGTATTGCATTTGATCCAGTTTAGATCCCTGTAAGACACCAGTCGATTACATAAATAAATGGTGAAGGTGAATGCTAAATATTAGTGAAGCCATTACAAATGCTTTGTTCTTCAGCTATTCTATGTTCTGCAAACATGTGTTCGACCATTAACATATTAATAAAAACACAGCAAAGCATAGTCCACTCTCTTAAGATTTTATACTTTATACCTACTTCTGTCAATGTTTTCTTCATTGTGTGCCTCTTGTGTTCACATGATGAACGCCATGACTAATGATATTTGATTAGGATGTTAACCCTCGCAATAATGTCTTCTAGAATGTTCCGAAGAATTAATTCTTCCTTAACAAAACTATTTGTTGAGGTTAATATGAATTTCGTTTCACTGAAAACATTTCTAACAATATAAAATTTAAAAAAAACCATAAAACTGCATTATTTGTCTATTAATGTACAACAAAGTTGAAATAAACATATACACTTAATTGATAAGACTGATACTATAGGGGAAGGTGGGGCATAGTAGAATATGTTTTGAGAAGGCTGTTATATTTTGACAAATATATAAGATGTTTCGGTTTCTGTATAATCAAGCAGATGTTATAAATATACTGCTCAACAATTGAAGTGGATAATTTTATTTATCTTGAAATTTCCTTTTTAAAAGTATTTGAAAACAACGTGATATTCCTTCTAAAATATTTATTTTTTTAACATTTATTTATTATACTTTTTATTTAATTTAAAATACATTTATGCAAGAAATTTTATTATTTTTTCAATATCCACTTCAATTGTTGAGCAGTGTACCTATATCGGTAAGTTTCCATTCAACAAATTAAAGAAAATTTTTAAAACAGAAAATAACTATATCTACCTATATTTTAATTACACCAACTCAACTTTTGAAATAAAGTGAAATACATATTATTAGTATTGTATTGTAAAAAAATTGAAAAACGCAGGATAAAGAAGACTAATATTAATAATAATAATAAATAAGAGTAATAAACTAATTAACTAAATAAGCTTGATAATGAGAATAACATTAAAAAAATAATATTAAACTAAAAAACATGTTTCTTGGAAATTATATTAAGAGAAAAACAAACTAAAGTTATTTATAAAAATGAAAATAATAAGATATTTTTGCGTTTAATTAAACTTAATTTTGCCTTTTTTGGGCCGAACTTTTTTTTTCCTGAATTCCACTTTTCTCCAACATGTTAAAAAATAATAAAAAAATTGTATATACAGTAGAGTCCGGTTATAACGAACCCAAAAAAATGCAACAAAATGGGTTCGTTATAACCGATGAAATCTTACATTGGTCTTATGACAAAGTTTTCGTTCGTTATAATCGCGAGATCGCTATAACCGGATTCGTTAAAATCAGACTCTATTGTATACATAATGTTATATTTTCACTATTCTTCAAGCACAGAAACTGAAATAATGTTTCAACATTTTTTTTAAATATGCTTGCCCATAAAACGATTATAATTAGTAAAATATACATATATGTATATACATAAGCAGCGACAGTGCTACGGCAAATCATCTTATACATACCCAAATTAACTGTATAAAATAACAATAGGGCATACGAAATCCTAGAATAATAATAATAAGCATACATAATTCTAGTGGAATATACTAAATTCATAGAACGAATTTTAAGAAATACGATAATATACTGGCGTTTGCGTTTAAAAATTTCCTCATACTGTATTCTTATAAAAAACATGACAAAACCTGCAGAAAAAGTATTCGAAGAGAAAGAAAAATGCAAAAACTTCAGACGCGTTATCATTGCCTTAATAGGAAAATTAAATTTTAAAATGCTAATAACTGAAAAATGACAACACTTTGTATAATACTATTTTTAGCTAAATCGATTTACACTGACCTCCTATATTACCAGTTACAAGGTTGTTAAAGGTTTACTGGACACCCTGTATATACTACATATATTCATAAGTTACCTTTTTAAATTACAATGCCAATTATAAATCGTTGAAAACATTTATTCAAATCTCATATATTACATACGCAGCTTCAAATTCACTCTTGATATTATAGCATCCATCTTTAAAAACTGACATAGAAAATTCAAAATTTCACATTAATTATTTTGCAGTTCGTATTTCACTTTACCCCATTTTCCCCTAGAGTTAATGATTGTTTTGGTTTCTTCCAAACCAAAGCATTCGTGATAGGCATATAAAAGAAAATTGCATACATACATATATACAAAACTTACAATTGGATAAAATAAATAAAAACAAACAAACCGCTAAATAATAATATTATTATTATATACAGGATGTATAGTTTTGGATGATTTCCAAACATCCAGATTATACATTACTAAATTGATAAGACGAAACGTTTAATTAATTTTGTTCTTTGTTTTAGAAGTGATAATGACCACTGTCAGAAAATTAATTCATGGAATTCGAGATGAACAGTTTTTAGAGGTGAATTTTATTAACGAGAATAACATAACTCGTACACAGAGTGTTTGCGGTCGTCTGATTTTATTTTTTAAGGTGCAATTAACTACCGTAAAAGGAGGTTATTAAACTTAAAACGCCTTAACAAGAATTGCATAAGAGTGATAGGATGTTTTAATAATTTGCGAATGAATTATTATTAATTGATTTTTAACAATTTATTTTTCAATACATTTTACAGTGGTTGTTCGAAGTTATTGAATGCAAAGTCTTGTTAGACATATCCAGGAATCGGCATAACTTGCAAAGCCTAAATCTTGTCGTTGAATTATCTTCGCGGCTACTTCAAGCATTTATGAAGATCCTCGTGGTCAAGTTTTGTCATGATCTTCACGGTCTTCATAAAGCCCTATAAAGATAAATCCAGGGGTGTCAGGTCGAGTGACTGAGAAGGCGATCGAATAAGACAACCTCACCCAATCCATTTATTTCCAGACATGTTGTTTGAATATTGGTAAATTATATAATAAAAACAATAAAGTGCTCCATCTTTTAAAATAAAGAATCTCTTCTAAGAGGGTATTATACAGGGTGTCTCAACTTTTAGTCGACAAACTTTAACCACAGTTTCTACAACGAAAAATAATCATAGTTTGCTATATAAGTTATATTCCAAAAATACTTCGTTAAAGAAATACAGAGTCTTAAAGTTTTGTTAAAAAAATAGAAATTTATTAATTTCTCCTAAACCACTTGATATATTTTATTGAAATTTTGTAGGCGTTGTCCACATCAAACAACTAATGTTTTGTGATAAAAATGTAATTTTTAGTCTCAACAGTGACGTGCGTATGGGTAAACTTTGAATATTTTTTAAGAAGAAACACATACGGCACTGGTTTTTCTTAAAGTAAAAATTATTTTCGGAATCCCCGTTCAATTTAGAAGAGAAAAACTCTCTTAGCTTTTTTTCCTCCGACATATCATTTTCCGGTAAAAAAATAAAAACTGTTTGCATGCATAATATTTTACATGGGGAACAATACAACAATTTTAATCAAAAAATACAAAAAATTCAAAATTTCAATAAAATATATCAAGTGGTTTAGGAGAAATTAATAAATTTCAATTTTTTTAACAAAACTTTAAGACTCTGTATTTCTTTAACGAAGTATTTTTGGAATATAACTTATATAGCAAACTATGATTATTTTTCGTTGTAAAAACTGTGGTTAAAGTTTGTCGACTAAAAGTTGAGACACCCTGTATAATACCCTCTTAGAAGAGATTCTTTATTTTAAAAGATGGAGCACTTTATTGTTTTTATTATATAATTTACCAATATTCAAACAACATGTCTGGAAATAAATGGATTGGGTGAGGTTGTCTTATTCGATCGCCTTCTCAGTCACTCGACCTGACACCCCTGGATTTATCTTTATAGGGCTTTATGAAGACCGTGAAGATCATGACAAAACTTGACCACGAGGATCTTCATAAATGCTTGAAGTAGCCGCGAAGATAATTCAACGACAAGATTTAGGCTTTGCAAGTTATGCCGATTCCTGGATATGTCTAACAAGACTTTGCATTCAATAACTTCGAACAACCACTGTAAAATGTATTGAAAAATAAATTGTTAAAAATCAATTAATAATAATTCATTCGCAAATTATTAAAACATCCTATCACTCTTATGCAATTCTTGTTAAGGCGTTTTAAGTTTAATAACCTCCTTTTACGGTAGTTAATTGCANTAGTACTAAATTAAAAAAAAAATTTTTTTTTAGATGTAATAATTTGCATGCATTATCAACTTTAGATGGGTTTTTCTCGGAAACTATTGCTTCTAACGACTTCAATAAGGTATACCTTTTTTAAGCAAAAAGGGTAGGGAAATTCATTTTTCTAGTCCAAAATGACATACAGTGTAGCACAAAGAAGTTGTAGCGATTTAAATGGGTTCAAACTATTGCTGGTGGCGCCCACTAGAAAATGTACCGAACTCGTCGACAAATTCGAATTTCTTGTCTCAAAAAACCCCTCTACACCAAATTTCATAAAATTCGGTCGAGACGATCGAAAGATAATAAAGAAAATGTGAATTATTTTTTCAACTTTGACACCCTGTAGCTCCGTTAGTATCAACTTTTGGACTAAGGTAAGTTGGCTTAAATCGTCATATTTTCGCTTGAGGAATCTATGGTAGAATTTTGTACAGACCATTTAGAGGCACCCTGTACATATTTATACTCCTTATTTAAAAAATAACAAAAATTTCCAAACTTCTTTACGAAAGTTTCGTTGAACATGACTACTTTTCTACCACAAAATGATGCGTTTGTTTGTTGAAATAAATATATTTTTAAAGCCAAATGTAAAAAGATTTCCTGAAAATATGAAATGTAAAGAACGTGTAGCCAAATGTTTACGACAATATATTAAAAATTACGAAACTTACGTGCTTTTAAATAAAAATGCAGGTTTTTCAGCATCTTTTCTTAATTTAATTTTATTTCTTACTAAATTAAATGTTTCTATTAATTAAATTATACTTTCCTATCTAGAAAGGTTCAAGTAATGTACGTATTTTTTTTCAAGACAACTAATTGAATATTGACGTTGTGGCAGTTGGCCAAAATGACGCGGATCAAATTGTGCAGCATACGTCTCATACGGAAGTGATACTACGGTTAATATTAGATGTACGATTAAATGATTCGTATAATGTCTCCGATCTATCTGTTGCAAGTCCATTATCAACTAAAATATCTAACTTAATTCAACACATCAAGTTTTATCATTATCCATTAAAGCATACACATTTCCACTTAAGCCAGCGCTACAGGATGTAGGTATACAATGTTGGAATTAACACTTGAATCAAATTTTGAGCCATCGTTTGCACTATCATTTGCCGCTCATTTAGTTACTATGCGATGAGTATGAACATTACATGCCAACCAAGAACGTTCGCCACGCAGTTCGTAGACACAGTTGAAATTAAAAATTGTAATGAAGGACTTAGCCGCCGCTCTAGATTCATCTATTATGATGTTAGTTAGCACAAGATTAAAATTATGAGAAGGCAAACGAAGGCAGCGTGGAAAATGGTAAATGCTATCATTAAACCAGAGGCAAGCAACAGTAAGTACATACATATAATAATATATTATCGTTAAACCAAAACAGGCAACAACAGTAAGTATATTTATTGAGAAAACTAACCTGTCTTTTCTTGTTCGAATCAAGTAGGTATTTGAACTAATCGTGTAGCTGTCCTACGAATATTCTCAAGCGATGCAACAAACCATCAAGTGTTCAAGATTGAATGCATTCAACACATTTTGAAGTGCCAGCTTTAAAATGTTGCAAAACAGAGTGGCGTTGAACATTATCAATTTTCAATAAGTTCATTGGGAACGAGGCATTTAATTAAATATTTTTCTTTTTCTCAGTGCATCAGTGATCTTCAAAGCTAAAACTCATCAGCAATCTATGTCAAAAACGAATGTTAATAACAGTGACAATAGTAATACGAATTTTATATGATTATTTCACATGAAAATAAGATTATGTTGTGACGGTACCAAAATGTTTAACTTATTTTTCAGAAAAATTTAAATTCCGACTTCAACAGAAGTTGTAACTCGCTTCCTATCATAACATTTAATAAAAATTGTATGCACCCAAAGGCTTTCGTTAAATGTTGAATTTTAAAAATATTTATGTATTGTTTATTCAAAATTATAAAAGTTCAAAAAAGAACTTTAAGCTTCAATATATAAAAACAAAAGTAAGTTAACACCTTCACGCTTCAAAGGCTTTAATTGTTCGTCTGTATTAAGCGTTTCATATATCTAATGATATATCTTTCTCTATCTGGAGTGGGGTAAATTCGCTAATAGGGCAAAGTCGTAAACGTTCTGAATTTATTCTTAAAAAAATAAATTATAAGAATAATAATATAAATACAGGGTGTCCAGAAATTCAGATGATTTTTATTGATAAGAGAATATATGTATATTGACTTATCTGTCCAAAACCATAGCGTAGCACGACGTAACAATACTACACAGATCTATTCAATTCGGATTTTTCTTGAAAACGGTGCTTCCGGGAGCTTTCAAAGAAGAGTACATTTTTCACATGGAAAATATCAGAGAATAATGTTCTTGTAGAAAATTGATAATTATATACAAAGGAAACAAGCTAGAACAAAAAATGGATAGAGTTTCTGGCCCCAGTCAGACCCTGTATATGATATCCACTGGCCTCTAATCACTAAAAATAGTAATTATTATTGATAAATCGTGTACCAAATTTGAAAGGTAAATCTCAAGTAGTTCTAGAGTAATTAACCAAAAACCATTTTTGAGACGCCGTCTTTAAAGAGCCGTAGCTCCCTTAAGAAGTATTTCCGAACCGTGGTTTATATGAACTTTTCTCAATAATTTTTCATGTATAATCACTCGTTTTATTATAGCAGCTGAATTTCTGGACACCCTGTATGAATAATTATAGCATAGGAAGATAGATTTCAATGCGTTTTAAATAGCTCTTTATTCGAATACGGGATAAGCTCGCAGTAGCTGCCATTTGTTATAATTTTCTATAAAAATGAAAATTTCTGAGAAAAATCGGAAAATACGAATTATTGAGTATCGACTCCGCACACTTGATACTAAAATATTTTAAAAGTTTTAAAAGAAACTTAAAAATAAATTTTTTAAGAGTAAAACTTTGCGAAAACCAGCCTAAACTTACCCTATTCCACTTTATTTAATAACTATTTTCATTTTCAACATACAGGTATAAATATTCAACATAAATGAATTTCCCTTTACAAACTGCATAGGAGTTCAAAATCAAGTACATTATCTCCAAATTAGTTCAAGATTGCAATCCGAAGCCTGGATCCCTAACTATTACTTCAAAATAACCTCAAACCAACTAAAAACCTTCAAATTAACTAAACTCTCCTAGACCATATAATAACTCTGCTACATAATATAGTAAATTTTCTACTGTATAACATTACTAACTACTTTCTGGAATATACCTGTCTCGCTTTCCCTTATTACATGATATTTCTAATGAGACTGTCATAATTTTTGGAAATTACTGGATGTTAAACTCAACTAAAACCACACATTAGTCAAATAATTAACGAACTGAATTAATTAACAATAAAACCTAAATTCTGTCTAAAAACTGAAGAAATTAGTTATTAGCACGGATCACACAAAAACGTAGGAACTATAACTGCAAAAAAAGGAACAATACGCTCAATAAGCCATACAGTGGTTGAAAATGTTAGGAAAATTTCGTTATTCTATTTTAAAGAGCTATTGTTTACTACTTCTCAGTTAAAGTAATTTCGGATGAGATGCTCCACTAGTAGAGATGCCCTGTCTTCTAAATAATTGATTATTCGGGAAGATTTTCAGCAATTAGTGTTATGACAGTTCGTATATACGAACTGTCATATGCAGGGTGAGTCAGGATTAAACCGCAATATACAGGGTGTTCGGAAATTCATGATACAATGCTCTACCACATAGAGTACGGCTCAAAATAAGACGAAAAGTTCCTATAAACATAGGTCCGGAAATGCTTCGTTTCCGAGATACAGAGTGTTAAAGTTTAAAAAAAGGACATTTCTTTATTTTTTAAATTCCAAACGGCTTAAGATTTTTTAACCAAATTTCGTATATGAGTTTAGCATATCGGTAGGCTTAATCCAAAAAATTACCAGCTTTAACCATTCACCAGTGGCGGAGATGTGGATATCATGTATTATTAAATTTGTATGGAAAAAAATGAAAAAAAAAGGACACTTATATCTCCGCCACTGGTGAATGGTTAAAGCTGGTAATTTTTTGGATTAAGCCTACCGATATGCTAAACTCATATACGAAATTTGGTTAAGAAATCTTAAGCCGTTTGGAATTTAAAAAATAAAGAAATGTCCTTTTTTTTAAACTTTAACACCCTTATCTCGGAAACGAAGCATTTCCGGACCTATGTTTATAGGAACTTTTCGTCTTATTTTGAGCCGTACTCTATGTGGTAGAGCGTTGTATCATGAATTTCCGAACACCCTGTATGTACGTTATTGTATAAAGTCTGTTTTTTTTTTAATGGACTGTCATTATTAAATTTTGTTGGTAGTACTGGTCTAAAACATTGAGTAGTTTATATACATATATATATATATATTAATAAATATATATATACCTGTATTATATTGCCAACCATCTCCCTAGATTTTTGACATGGTGTTGTCTTTTTAAAAAAAAAAACGGACTTTATACATAATAACATACTAATAACTAATTGCTGAAAATCCCACAATTAACAGACTATTTAGAAGGCATCTCTCCCAAAAAAAAAATTAAATAAGGCATCTCACCCGGAATTACCTTAAATGCTCTTCATATTTATACAGCTTATTTTTGTCGAGTATTTAAATAAATAGTTACATTATTAGACGCGACTTTATATCCATTAAAAATAATGACAATAAGTTTTTAAAAATTTTCTTTAAAAATATTAAGCGTTCATTATATGTATTTATTTTTTACCATTCAGCAACACATTTTACCCACTTTAATGTTTACCTGTGGTCCGAGCTTTTAACATCGAAATGAGTTTTTATTGTGACATGCGCTGATGACTAATTTTTCCAATTTATAAACAGAGTATCACTAAATCCTTTTAAAACAGTCTAAACTCTCATAACTGTCTCTTCGTAACAATACGTATATGTATACCCGCAAGCGGTATTATTAATATAGAGAATTCAAAGTTGGACGAGCAAATAACTTTCGAAAAAATATAAAAAGAAACATTTTTATTAACCATTTTTTTTCGAAAATTGCTAGTTTGAAAGTTAGTTAATGTCTAATATTTCCAAAAATACATACATAAGTACCACATTAAATAAATTCACTACGTCATAAATCTTGCATAAATTCCATTAAAAATCAGCGATATGTTTGTTGGAAAAACGTTCATGCACATTAAGCACATACATAAAAAGCCCATTTTCTGTCATTCACTTTTTTTAATCTGACATTTACTCGGCCTATACAGAGTGATCCAAACATAAAGATGTGACCTTAAGATGCCTTTTCTAAATCTCTTTTTCTTATTATTGTTGTATTCTTTGTACTTTTTCATTTTATTAATCTTGAATTATTTTACAGAAAATGACGAATGAAGTTATTAACATCATTATTCTGTAAATCAATGTGTCGATAAGGCATATTTTTGTCTATTATTTAATTGACGCGTTTAGAAGTAAAGGGGTGTAAGTGTCATTTTTGTAGTTTCGAGATAAACGAGTTTAAAGTTAAATTTATAAAAAAAGTACAGATTAAAAAAAAAAAACAAATGAACATGCAAATGCAATTTTTATGGATAAGAAGTATGAATGATGACGTTCAACAATTGCTTCCTTTTATTTCCCCAATTTACAGTAACTCTTACACATCATCTGATTCTCAGTGATATAAGATGATATTATGGTCATCATTAAACGTTAATGCAATAGTCTTTGTATCATTTCCTTGGTACTGTAAGGATGAATAAATGTTACAGTGAACTGTGGGAATAAACGGAAGCAATTGAATATAGGGTGCCAAAGTTAAAAAATAAAACCTTTTTGTTCTTTAATATCTTTTGATCTGTTCCAGATAATTTCATGAAATTTTGTATTCGAAAATTTTTTGGGATGAGAAATTCAAATTTATTGACCATTTTATTGTATCGTCTAGAGGGTGCCACAAGCGACGATTAGGACGCTTTTAACCTGCCACAACTTTTTTATGCCACGGTATATGTCAGTTTGGGCTAGAAATGTATTAATATAGTATTGTCGCCAAACAAAATTATGCTTCAAGAATGTAATCATGCAGTCAACTCATTTTTGCAAAAATGGCACTTGGACCCTATTGCTTCTAAGCGTCTCAATGAGAATATTACATTTGTTTGTATTTTTTTCAATTTTACTGTTTTTGTTTGTATTTATTATGAACAGGATCCTTGTTTAAATTTAGACTCTTTGGTGGATCTTTTATTTGATACCAATTGTAAAGAGTTTTTTAGTCAATTAGATGCTAGAAAGTCAATTTAAATACCCAGTCAAAAAGTAATAACAGAGTATAGCGATTAGTAATAGTGATTCAGGTTAATTGTAGTAAGTCTGTCAAAATTCTGAGTTAAAAAGTGTGATCTTGAACCAGTAATTTCGGATGGAAATTTATAACATTTGATGTAGCAACGTTTTCAGTGGATTATTAGATCGGAAGATCAATGAATGATTTAAGTAGGTTTTAGGAAAAATTGAGAAAAAAAGAATATGATTTTCAAATAAAACTGAAATGGTAAACGACTTTTGGTGAATATCAGCCGGTTGTTCCAGAATTAGAAAATCAATGTTTTACTAGATACAGTACGGCTCAAAGTAAATCGATTTACCTAAACTTGCAGGGTGTCAAAGTTGAAAAAAAATTGCAGCGATTCAAATGTGTCCGAACTATTGCTTACGGCAGTTTCTAGAAGACCTTTACAACTAAATCGTTGATAAAATTTGAATTTGTTATCCTAAAAAAATTCCGAATACGAAATTTGGTCAAATTAGCTGGATGTAATTGAAAGATATTAAAAGAAAATGTAAATTATTTTTTCAACTTTGACACCCTGTAGCTCCGTTATTATCAACGTTTAGACTAAAACAAATTTAATTAAATCGACTTTGATTACTTTGAGCCGCATAGTATTTAGTACAGCGTTGACCCTCTTATTCTGGGACAGCCTGTATTTATAAAAGTTGAATTTTAAGAATTTAACGATCACGTGGATGCAAAATTTGAAATAAATTTAAAACAGATTTGTTAAAAAAACATTACAACAGAATCGAAGGATATCAAGAAGTTGCAAAATAATTTAGATGTTGAAATCATGCAATTAAACATCATACACGATGAAATGCAAGAAGCCGATTTAAAAATGCTTTTACAATCCTTGGAACGGAAACAATACTAATTGGAAACGAACGTCACATATCAAAAGATTTGTAAAGGAAAATAAGAAGACTACTTTGGAACATGAAGTGAATAATTTGAGTCGGCTATTAAAGTTAATTACTGGAACAGTGAAGAAAACCATCGCCGGACTAGTGACTTTTGTAATAATAACTGAACCAAGCTTAAGAAAGGTAAACTTTGTAATTCTATAGCGACTGTTAAAATAATAAAAAAAATGAAATGTTATAAAATCTGGAACGAGATTAGGAAATACTACGACGTAAGAGAAATGTTTAGGAAAGTTCTAAAAGTTTTTGTTACAGTTTATTGGATTTAGTTAATTGTGTGAATAAACAGATAATTTTACTTGAAAAAAAGATGTTAATCGAATGAAGGAAAGAAAAGTCACGATGATTATTCATTATTGAAATGATTTATTAAAGGTGTTACCGCAAAATTACGATGCGAAATGTAAATTTTCTCGTTTGCAACTGATTCCACGTAATAAAGTTTCGGAAAAATTACCTACTTGTCAACGTTTATTTTTTAAATTATCCTCCAGGATCTGACGTCTTTTTACGATGGGGATCCTCTAAAATAATAATTTTTACCATTCTTGTTTAAACAATAAAAAAAACGTTTAATACGTTATTTAAACGTTCTTAAATCAAAAACGTTCTAGAATCGTTCTTGCTTCCTTCGACAAAATATTAATTAAATGGCAAATTCTCGAAAACTTCTCCGGGGAAATCATAAACAACCACCCCATTTTCATGCGCCCCTCCAATAATTCATTATACGCGACACAGCCATTATTACTCTTGCTTGAAGATTTAATTGACTGATTTTGCGGTGACGATATAAAATTAATTTTACACGGATTGAACCGATTGTTCCAGTAATCAATATATACAGGGTGTTTGTTAATAAGTGTCCGATATTTCACGGAGTGATTGTGAAGTAATTTTAAGATAGAATGTTTTTATAAATATGTGGTCAAAAGAAGATATTGAATGTTTAAAATTGTAATTTTTCTTCATAATATTGGTATTTTTTTAAACAAATTTTTGAAATTTTGTACAGGTACTACGCTTCAGTATACTTATAAAAAAATATTATTAAAAGTTACAATTTTATACAGGATATCCCAGACAATTTTCTTTATGACGGCATTGATTTTTTTAAAGGATATTTGGCTATTTATGAAGAAAAGGTAAGTTAAGGTTTAGATTTCGTCCTTAAGAAAAAAAAGTATAATCTAAACCTTAATTTTTCTTTTCATGTACTGTATGTATAAATAGCCTCATCCTTGTTTTCATTTCTAAGATTAAGTCCTTTTTTACATTTTTCAGATAATTTTTGTTATCTTATTTTTTTTCCATGTCTGATGTCAGTACAAATACAAAACCAAACTTTTTTTTTTATTCACTTTTACTACGTAAGCAAGTTTGAAGCGTTGACAAGAAGTATTTTCCATATTCTGGTATGGAAAATTCTGATCCATATTATACATATTATATTCAGAGAGTACAGACACTTTTCTCTGGAACTGCTTACGGTGTATTAACTTTTAATATCCCGTATCTTTGAAACGGAACGTCGTTGACAACATATTTGTAAAAATTTTCTATCTTAAAACTAATTGAAAAATTATCCTGTGAAATATCGGACATTTATTAACAAACACCTTGTACAGTGGGTTTCCAAATGATTGGTAAAAAATTTGAGGGTGCATTCTTGTATCAAAAATAAGATCACTCATAAGTGTCAAATAAACATAGAGTCTTTCATTTTCAAGATGTAGAGCGTTACAATTTCCAAAATTTCTGGATTTTTATTTTTTCACCTTTAAACCATCCAAGTTATTCTAAGCAAATTTGATGTATCCTGTGACTTGATTGAGTGTTTTTAACTATGAAAATATTAGATGCAGTAAGTCAGCAGGGGAATAGATACTAATTATACAATAATTTGAATTTTGTACCAACGATAGGTAGGAAGAATCACATTTTATCATACAACAATTGCAAATAAAAACGATACAAGGATAACTGTTTTCCAGGATTCATTTAATATATTAAATTTTATTTTTTGTAGAGGCACAGTTGCCTTTTTTCTTAAATAATTTCATTAACCTAATATTTTCGGATCACATGGTATACCAAATTTGGTTGGAGTGTATCTTGTGTGATTTGAAGGCTGACAAATGAAAGGCTTAAAATTCTGGAAACTGTAACGTTCTGTATCACGGAAATACAATCTATAAAGCTCCATATTTATTTGAAAAAAATTACAATATTTTTTACAGAAAAGAAGTAAGAATGCGACAGTACATTTTTTACGAAGAATTTGGAAAGACCCTGTATACTATATAAGAAATTCATTTCAAGAGGCACGTGACTTATATTCATATCGCCTTTAATCATTTTATATATAAGATGAACGTTATTAAAATTTATTTGAAACTATATTATTAGCATTGAGAACTTTGTTGTTAACATGGCTTTAGGCAGGTTTGTTAAAAGCTTACAAAGACAGCTTCTTTATTGGAATGTAACTGGGAACAAAGTAAAAATGTCCCAGTTGGTTTAGTTGACTAGCACGTTAAGCCCCCGGGTGAAACATAAGTTCTGTCTAATTTTTTTGATCGTTGACACGCATATGCTGTACTACACAAATATTTTGTGTTCATGACAAAATCGCCAGTTCATACTATTGACATATAAAAATAACTATACGAAACATAAGATCTAAAAGGGAGTCCCATGGTACAATGCATGAATGAATAGCTTAGTGTATTTCATTTTCCCATAGAGTAATTCGTCATGAAATTAGCCATTTGATTTGGCTAATTTTAGAGTTAACAATGACAATTTTTTCTAGGAGAAAAATGATATAAACAAACTACTTGTTCATTCGTGGTAGTACTTTTTTTTAACATTGACCTCATGACGCCTGCGCGATCTCATATCTTTTATATGTCGATGGTCGATATGCGATTTATGTTTGGTAAAATAGCTCTGGTTATTCCCTTCTTGCCATTCTGGGATATTTAATCGAGGAATGCTAGTAGGAACATGTATTGATTTTTTTCTTGCATTTCAATGAAACATGATCAGCGTTCTAGTCAGTCAACTGATATTGATAATTAAACCAAAGTTATAATTGCAAAGAAGGTAAATGTACTACATACAAGAATTGAAAATCATATAAAATGAGTCAAACTACTTAAAAAACTGGATATTTGATTTGCACATGAAATGAAAGAAAAACTCACTTACTACAGTGAATCAGCATTCGCGATTTGCATCTTAAGCGCAATGGAACCGTTCCGTTTTGAAACAAATCATGACTGGCAATGAAAAATGGATTGTCTACAATAACGTCACTTGAAAACGATCATGATCGAAGTATAATTAATCACCATAAATTTTGTTGTGAGTTGCATAAAAAAATGGTCATTTTTTCAATTTGGTGAGATTTCAAACTGTTGCGCATTTTAACCTGTTTTCACAGAACCAAGTGATCAATTCGCATGTTTCTTCTCAACAATTAATGGAACTGGAAGAATCAATTAAATATAAATGATTAAATTTGGTAAATCGAAGATTAATCATGTTACACAACGACAATGCCTAGGTCTTATACATCTTTGGTAACTCATCAAAAATTATTAAACTATAGTTGAAAAATGATTTAACATTCGCTATATGCCCTTCACTATGCACCTTCGGACTATCATTTATTTCAGAATTTGCAAAACTCTGTGAATAGTAAAACTTTCGCTATTAATGACCTAAAATCGTACTTGGTTTGTCATGATCATGATGTTGCCAGGAAGATTGAAAAAAATCATCGATTTAACGAAAACATTTAATTCACTAAAGATTTTTTTGTACAAAATAATGAGTATTATTTTCAATCATTAAAAATTCGAAATTATTTTCATATAAACTCAATAGAACGTCATCTGGGTTACAGAATTTAATTTCGATCTACAATCCTGGACAAATAGAACAACAATAGATTAAATAACTAATTTGGGATACTGTTGACTTTGATAATGTGTGTGGCTTTAGTTTTGTGTAAAGAAATTTCACTCCAAACTATTGTTTAGAGTTCTACAAAAGCAATGGTTGGAGCTATGTATTGATCTTCTCGTTCTCTTCCTTCTACGTTTAAGTCATGTTAGGAAACAAATGAACATGTACGTTATATGTTCATTGAAACAAAAATATAAAATGTAAAATACTTGATACCTGAACTTACGTAATTATAAATGATATTTATCCTATTTCCTTGCAATCAAGAAACGATGATTTTTAACTTATGTTCAGCGGATGACAGGACCTCTATGTAACAACAAGTGTCAGGTTCTTTCGTAGTTGTGGCTTGTTGCCAGTTATCATAATTCTTAGGATTAAATCATATTAAATGAGCTAAAAATTAATGGGACCTTCATGAAAACTCTCATGAAAAATTGTAGATCTTGTATGCTGAACGTGGATCTTCACTATGGGAATGACCCTTTCTATATACAGCGAAATCTCCCATAAGCGGACACTCACGGTTGCGGAAGTTTTGTCCAGATATGGGAGGTATCCGCTTATTGAAAAGCATTTTACGTGAGATGTCGAAATTTGGTTCCAGAAAAATTGTCCATTTAAAAAAGGTATTCGCAAAGAGAGATTTCACTGTATATGGTATATTCTTTTATAAAAAATTGTGACAATACATTCTTTTACTTATACAGGGTGGAAGAAATTTGTCTGATTGGAACTAACCAATAGAGACTTTTACCGCGAACTCCCAGAATGACAACTGATAAAAATCAATAAAAAAATCACTCCTATTGTTCAGATGTTTGGTGCTGTAGTTCAAATTTAGGACATTTTCGAAAAAAAATGAATATAGATTTTCTACTGAGAATTTTGTTAGGAACCTGCCGTTAAAATTAACGTACCTAGTCAAACTTCTTCCATTCTGTTTAGTGAATTTACTTTGAAGATTTATCCATAAATTTTTCCATTCATTTAAAATTGAAGACCAATATTACAATTACTGATTCGATTTTTAATTTAATATACGATAACTGACAATTAATTTTCACGATTTATAATAAGGCCTTGTTTGGTGTACGAATATAAAAGATATCAATTCCAGAATTATGGACAATTACCATCCAAAAATCTTACGTCTTTAAGTTGACCTTTAGTCGATCAATTTTTTTTTTATATAACAAATGAAAGATTTACGTGCCGCGAATATTTTAATGCATGGGTAAGTAAAATGGGTCATTCCATTCGCTTATTTTAGTAGATTTCTCTCCCGATCCATCCGTCCATTTATTTTATTTTACATGTAAATCGTCTCGCGTTTCTTCATTTTCAAAGTAAATACCAGGTCAGAGGTGAAACTTATTATATCGGTAATGCAACAACCACCGATCTTGGTGGTGAAAAAATCTATGCAAAGCCGGCAGCCATAAATTTACATGACGGACATTTTAATGATCCCAGGACGATCCTTCTTCTTGAGGAGAAATTTACGTAATCTTTTGTTCGGTAAGAAACTCAGTTACTTAAAGGCAATTTGTCTGAAATACATAATTGTATCAAAATATGTATTCGAATTGAATTTATCGGAACTATACCGATGTGAAATAAAGAGAGCGAACGAGGCATAATGTTTTGTTCTGTTGCTTTCTTAATTTACACTGAAGTCACGATTCCGAGTCGATTTTACCGAAGAAAAATGCGCAAAATAGGCGATTGTGTGTGTTCTTATTTGTGTAGTTAAGGAAGAGATTACCTAAGAAGAAAATGAGAGAAGCGGTCTTGTGGGAACGTTATTTCTCAGACTGTGAGGGCGTCTTCACACTGGATAGTTTTTTCAATGATCCTTTGATCATTGAAAATTTGAATGTCTTTTTATTTTTTATAATCGTAAAGAAAAAAATAAACCACTAATAGATATGGATATCGTGTCCTTGTTTGGCATTATCCAGGTATTATTATTTCTACAGTTAATGCATAAATACTGATTTACTTCAGCATATTATGACATAAGTTATTGCGACAAAAGAATCAGTGTCGTGTTTTCTACAAGGAATTAAAAAAACGTATTAGCTTATGTGTACCCGACATACATAACCGAGATAGTCATAAACACGCGGCTAAGAAAACCCTTAATGCAAGAGGTTTTTCGTGTCGCGACTTTAAATAAATCTCCTTTTTTTCAGTTAAACGAAGAGAACGAATACTTCTTTAAGCCTTTTTCCTTCTCAAACATTGAAAACTGTCTAGTTATTGTCTGATTAAGAAATCTGAGATTTATGACTGTGTAACTTAAATTTTTTTTTGATGTCGTCCAACACGTTCAGCCTTGCTTTCGTAATAAAACCGCATCCTCGTCCACCCCGAAAAACCATAAAACGGTTTACGATTCCCATTTATTCTTGCACCGTATTAGTGTTATCGTGCCATCTGACTACGATCAGCAATTAAAACAGGAGGAATACGCCATTTCGAGTTTTAAATTATGTCTTTTCCTTGATCAAATTACGTAAAACTCATATAGCCGGTTAGACCAAAGGGAATATTTACAAAAAATATACTCTAATCGATTAAGACCACAAAAATGATAATGTTATCTAAAGCAACCCACAGTGTTGTTAAGTGTTTATTGAGTTGCATGTACTAAAATGTATCAGATCATTAAAATATGATGGATCGTAAAGATAACTACGTGGCACTTGTGTGAAACGGAGATTTCAAAGAGTTTTTGTAAATAGACGGGTGTGTCAATGAAGTAGTTTGAAAACACATGTTTATCCAGCAAAACATGTAGTAGTTTTATGTCTCAATGTGATTGGTGAAGTTCTAGCGTGCAACTTGTTTTCAAGCTTACCACGCAGTAAACTGTCCAAAATAAATGAGCAAACATTTGTACAATTCTCTATGAGTTGGAATTATTCATTTTTGTCCTTAGTTTGATCAGCTCCGTCTAAAGTGAAGTGTTAACAATTGATATGGAAAAAGGAGAACTAATTGAATGATGATGATTTCGATTGAATCATGAACTAATGGAAAAAAGATTATCGTAAGTCACGTCAGATTCCAAGGATTCTAGTTTTTTTTTTCGAGACACCGTACGCCTATTCTTTATTCATTCGATTCAAGTAACCACTTGGGGGTCTCTCGATACTTTCTCATTTGGAATTTTGTAGAGTGCTGAACCTCAATGACTACCAAAAGGGCCCTTACGGAACGTCATTAAAATCAAAGCACCCATCGCTAGAGGTGGCTAGTCAACAGAGCTTTCTTTACGTTAAGATTAACAAACTGGGCAGTAAGTTTGTTCATAGCAAAAAAAGACACTAGTATGTGTTCTACACACTTTCAGTTTGACTGCACACCATTTAGGGTGGGGTGTCATATCTGAGCTGTAAACTGTATAAAACGATTTTTCCTCGAAGATTTCAAGAAATAGGATCTTTTTATTCAAAATATTATTTTTAGCTTATGAATTTTCAATAGAGTCAATGTATCATGTGATTCTTTCCATCTCTTCGTCCCAAGCAGAACCTGAATCGAATTAATGGAAATTTGCCCTTCTTGTCCACTTGATTTAACTATATTGGATTATTATCTATTCTGCACTGAAAATTTTCTTCCAACGAGGACGTGATTGATGAATCTTATCTTAATTTCTGCAAGTTTTACAACCAAAAGAATATATTCTCGTATATACGTAAGTATCAAATGGTTTTTACATTGCCACGATTTTCGCGTTGTTGCCAAATTGCTCAAACACATGTTTCTGTTTTGTCAATAAGTGTGGATAAGTGAGCTGTAAAAATATTGGTGACCACCGTGGCAAACTAATTTTGAGTGTTTTCAACAAAAAGATACACCTTTTTGGTCAGTTCATTTCAATGACAGTTCTCCGAATATCTATAGCTGTATATTGTAGATACTTGAACAGCTTATATCAGTGATAATTTTTTATTATGTATTAGGTACGTGGTAGGTATTTGACTTTCCCTATTTTTCTAGTTTTTACGATTCCTAGTCTATTGTTCAAGTGATGCAAAAGGACTTGATTGGTCATCTACTCGGTATAAAGGATTTCGATGACTCTGCTGGATAGCTCTCAATTTTTTTTGTAATGACTTCATCTAACTTCCAGAATTTCAGAACATAAAAAAGGACAAAGAACATGTAGGAGTGTAATTAATTTCAGTTGAGTTTAAATTTAAATATGCGGAAGGCTAATGGAAAGGCATTCCTAACTTCTTTTAAGTCCACTTATGATGCTTGTCAAGAACGTTGTAAGAATATCAGCATAAAATCAAGACTGCACAGTTATAGGTACAGTTTATTCAGTTTCTTAAGTGAAGGACACGCTTCTTTTTTGTTTTTTTCTTCATTGTTGTGTATTTTTGCCCATTGTACTGCAATAACACACCATTGCTATTGGTCGTTTTAATAATGAATATGTCATAAAATGAACTTCGCAATATACATACGTTGAGGCTTTTGATAAGTGATGGCGCCATTAAATTTAACACTATAATTCCTGAGCGTAAGTCTAGTATTTATCTCAACTTGGCTTCGATTTGGCTCTTAATTTATGCGATTTTACTCGTGGATTCCGATAATTTTTCAACACTCCCATACATAAATAAAGCCGATAATTGAATATAATTTAATTTGGCATATATCGAACTCGACACGAGTAAAACGCGTCGTCGTCGGATCGCGCACATCTGATTTATTGAGGCTGCGTTCACGAGCGTGAGCAGCTTAGAGGAAAAAAAATGAAAAAACAAACAACCAACAAGCACAGATTTGAAATTTAAATTTCCATGCTATAAATCAGTTGACGATAAAATTGATAAAGTCTGATTCTTTTTTCTTAATTGATCGTTCAGGAAAATACGAGGGACAACTTAAAACTTAAAAAAGTGGGTTGGAAAGTAATTTAAATTGCAAAAAGCTTATACTATATCTCTAGAAAGTTACATAAATAAGGTACCATAATGTATTTTTAATTGTGCCTCATACAAGTCGTGGAGCTTCTGGTCATAAATTAGCGCCTTCTAGAAACTCCAAAACCTATTATTGCACAATTGACTTAATTATTTGAAAATTTAATGGGTATGGTCCTCCGAGCATTAATATTAATTACTTTTCAAGAGTTAATTTTATCATATCTGCCGGGTTGGGAGGTAGATGACGTCAATAAAAACTTGCAGCGGCGTGGTGTGAATTATGACTGTTGAACGTCCCTTCTAAAGACTACGCCCTCCGATAAAGAGACTGAAGAAATGATCGAACGTCTTCATTTGAATAATCGAAACAACGCGGGGATTTTGAAGCTTTGCGTGACGATTGTGGGCGACCGCGTTATGCAACTTCTTCTTTTTTCTTCTTCTTGGTGCTTAATGCATATTTTCACTAGATGCAAATCGAGTTGGGTTCGTCGAGAAATGGATGATCCTTAGGAAAAAGCCGTTTCTTGGTTCGACTTTCCTTTTGTCACCCACACGTTGGTGAGTATTTAATTTTTAGAATTGGTTTAAGTTGGACCAATAAAAACCCCATTTACATTACCGAGCTTGAACTGTGAGCCGTGCGGGACGATTGGTTAATTACCTACCAATTATACCTGTTGGAAGATATGCAATCTTTAATTAGCGACCTATCGAATAAAACGACACGATTCAAACCTTTAGCACCTTAAAAGATAACGATTAAATATTTCTTAAACGTTATTTAGCATCGATCCTCTTATATGAGCTCTGAACGGGCCTCTTCGTTCCAATAACTCTTCGAACAAATTCCTGCTAAATTCTGAATACTTCGTGTCTCGCTCTCTCTCACGAACCCATATCTTGTACAAATTTCTTACGACGGCTGTTTAATATCAATTTGCAATGTAGTCAATGAATTAATTACCATCATATATCGTTCTAAATATTTATAACGTAAACTCAACTAGAAAAATTGGACTTTTCAGTAGTAACAAAGAAAGATTTTTAAGGGTGCTTCTAGCACCCACGGACTGAAATAAATGGGCTCGGTTTATGCTTTTCGATTTCGTAGCGTTGCCAAAGGGGCGCAGCTATTGCGCTAATGCACCTTCGAATAACAGGTGTCTCGAAATCGATCGAAAATTCGTTACGCTTAAAAATCTTTTAATCAAACAATGTTCTTCACGGTTTGAGAGGTGTGTGGGCTGCGGCTAAACCGTTGCGAATTTCAATTTATTTCATTTCCACGCCGTAAATGGTCGTATAATAATTATTTTGAAATATTTTAGAAACTTCAAATTTCTGAGTTAGAAGACAATGAAACTATTAGTGAGAGATATCAACAGTGAATTAAACAAGGACCCGAAAAATTTGATTTATGTTTAATGAAATTTAACGTGTTGCAACTAGAGAAGAAACACTTCCCCATTGAAGCAATCTTCTGCAGTAGAAATGTATGAAAAGCCAGGACTACAGAACCAAAAAATAGTTCTATTTGATAGGTTAATAACCAAATTATTTCGAGGAAAATTTCCGGTTCTCTTTTAGTTTGTTTCAAAACAAAGGATCGTTCATTGGCAAGTATTTCTAATAAATAATCCGCTTTAGCCCGCCCCTGCGTAATAATTAAGATTTCACGTTTATGAAAAATAATCGGAATTGTAATTACGGGTCATTAAAACTTTAGTTTAATTATCAGTGAAGCAGTAATATACTACTACATCGTTGTTAATTTATTATAATGAAAAGGCAAGAATTACCTGGTCGGCTTGTATCAAGAACCAACGCATCTAAATTAACAGAAAAAAAAACTGAAATATTAATGAATATTTAATGAACATTACATTAATAATCAAGAAATTGATGCCTCTGTTTCAAAGAAATAACAATTCACATAAACCTGAGTAAATTACAATGACAAACAATGGATAGTTAATGACAAATGTCATGTCTAAATACAAAACGGAATTAAATTAAAACTTTAATAATGTCTTAAAAGGTATCCAATTGAAGATATCGGAATGTCGGACACTGTAAGAGATAAGAAGTTGTAGTGGTACAATTGTACAATTTGCGTTGCAAAATTTTGCTCTACTCCAAAAAAAACCCGAAATTATTCTTTCTACTATTTTCGAAAGTGTTCGAAAGAGAAAAGTACTGAAATTGATTATTTTCCTTTTTGGGAAATTATTTCAACATAAATTACTCTAAAGGTCTGAAATTAAAACATGCTTAACGCACTTTTGTGAAAGATTTTTAAACAATGGAATTAGTTTTTCTGAACTTTATGGCTTGAGGGTAATGATACCGACTAAATGGTTGCCATGTTGATATTTCAAATTTACAAGAAGTTCTCTTTTTAAGTCTTTTCAGCTAATAGGCTTTGATATCCAGAAAATTCGAATAGAAATCTTAAACATTCAAAGATATTTAATACAATTTGAGGAATTTTTAATGGAAATTTAAACTAACAATAAATTGTAAGTACTTCACATTTGATTTCAAGGAACGCGGTGAAAGCAAAATCTAAATTAACAAAACTCTTTTATGATCAATAATAAGCAATTAATAGGTGATTGTTAACATGACGTCTGTTGTGTTTTAAATTGGAACTGTTATCAAACAATTACGAATTCGTGATGTCGATGACAAGTGATCCTTCAAAGTGGCTTTTAATTGAAAACGAATTAATTTTCGTGTAACGCCACTGTTTAAAATGAAGATTTATAAGGGAAATTGCCGTTACTAGAACGACATAAAGTAAATCGTCAAACGGAGTTCATTCGAAAATGTAGATTTCCTTTGTAGATGCGAACCTTTTGCCATATACTCTTATATGGTACCGATTTAACTTTAAAAGACATGCACATTGGCATTTCGAGATAGGATCTTCTATCGACTGATACAGGCCTTCGATCTCGCTTGATTCGGGGTTAAATGGCGCTTTAATAGAGATATTGCACGGGAAATGGGCGCATGTTGTAGATCCGTATCACAGTGCGCATCTCGGGGAAAATTATGGTGACTTTTGACGCACCCAAAGCCAACACGACAACTTGAAGAAAAAAGCAATCATCTGCTGTTGTTGATGCTGCTGCGTGCTAAACCATCGTAACAGTTCATATTGAAAGTTAACAGAAGCTGACAATTATTATGATTATTCAGTATTTATTAGTTTCAAAATGTTATTTGTACAGGGTGAGCTAAGGAAATGTGCATTTTTCCAATTATAGAATGTCTAAATCGGTAATCAGCAAATTATACCATGCAAAGGTTGTTTAGGTGGCACACAAAGGATTACTAAACTGTCTTAAGTACCGATATACAGGATGTCCGGTTTTCAATGAATCCTGTATCTAGGAAATCATTTGAACTATAATCTTGAATTGGAAAAATTTATAACAAAATGAGACTCTAGAATTTTAAAACTAATTTCATTTTAACAAATTGACCGGAAGAGGACACCTCGCCAATAAAAATTTACGAAAATGCATTTTGGACGCAGATATTCACTATTACGTTGTACTAAGAATATAATAAATCGATTTTTGTTAATTATGTACTTTTTACATCCAGCTTCTTTTTTTTTATTATACTAAATGCATTTCAGAGGAAAATATCCCAAGGGATTTATAGTGATGTAACTTATAAACAATTAATGTGAATTAGATGACTTTTATATTTTATAAAAAGAGCTTTTAGATTCACTATTAAGGTTATTTTATGTCAGTTCTTCAAGGGCGGTACTAGGAAGTTTTCTAATCTTCATAATATTTGTTTTAAATTTTATCCATAAATCCATAAATAACGTTAAAATGTTAAACAAAGAATTTAATAGTCAAAATCGCGAATCCATTTGTTAACTGTTTTTTAATTATAGCCAGTTTTATAGTACGAGGTAATTAGGCATTGCAGAGAAAAAAAAAATATATGCACTAATGAGAAAATTATTACCGAATCAAATATATTATCTTCAAATAACGATGAGATTATTGATTATTTCACTAAATCTTGTTATAATGCCGCATTCTAACAAAGAAGTCTATGATATGTTGTCTGTGGGTCTTCAATGCCATAAAAATGTCGTAATTGCGAAGAGAGAATGCAGTATAATATATCCACCATGAAAATATTTTTCCAGATAAATTCTTATTAAACTAATTAAATAAACTGGAATTATCCATCGTGTTCGACCCACAACCACACGTTCATACCACGTTCACGTCTAATAATAAATAAGCCTTGAAACACATTGTTTCATATAACAAAAATGTATCTGAAAAGGCGCATTAGTAATAAAATTAAAAACTATTGATATTCAATATGTTTTCTATCATATTTAATACAGCGTTAAAGTTTTGTCAAAGTTTAATTCAGAGATTTTTCAATTTTTTTTTCTTCATAAACTTGCAATAGCGAGTCTTATCTGGATTTTCAATTATTTTTATTTATTTTTTTTTTAGGTAGTTATTTCTTTATAAACGAGTTCTTTTATACCAACTTAAAAATAAAAATCTCGACATGTTAGGTCCGGACAACGAAGTGGCCATGAGAAAATACTTCTTTTATCAATCCAACAAAAGGAAAATATTTGGTCTAAGAAACGTCATGCATCCAGATCATAATAAGCGGGACAACTATCATACCGAAACCACATTGTTTGGCTGGTTTTTAAAGAGACGTCTTCTAAAAGCAGGACAAAACAAAAACATTGAAAAATTCCAAATATCATTCGGTGTTAAGAGATTGATGAAAAAATATGGACCATTAATTTTTCTTTTCATCATACCAGACGGTGATA
The DNA here is from genome assembly GCA_013372445.1 of Hypothenemus hampei. NCBI lineage: Eukaryota > Metazoa > Arthropoda > Insecta > Coleoptera > Curculionidae > Hypothenemus > Hypothenemus hampei. The sequence continues at coordinate 340,236 of JABRWK010000048.1, forward strand.
TTGTTTAGCCACTACACAATGGGGACTTTTTTCCGACCAATAATGTAAGTATGCCTTAATAATAGCTATTGTACGTATTTAACTGTCCATTGCTATTAAATGTAACTTCGTTCATAATACTCTTGAGAGAAAGCCACCTTTGTCATTTGTCACATTCTGCAACGATTGGCAATAGTCAGAAAGTTTTTTTTAATCGATATAAAATACCTTAATAGTGTTTTTAATAGTTCCTGAAACGCTCTTTTAGAAACTATAAGATTCATCTAATTCCCACTAATAGTTTTTAAATTACCGCACTTTAAATCCATTAGGATATTTTCGTCTCTGTTCCGTTTATTATGACAGAAAGAAAAAAGAAAAAGCTTGAAATAAAAAATCTACGTAATTAGCACATATGTAAATCGATTTTTTTAAATTCTTAGTACAACTTAGAACTATGGTTTCACAACTAAAAATGCATTATATTTTAAATGATTGCAGAGACACTCTGTTCCGGTTAATTTATCAAAATTAAATTTATTTTAATCAAATTCTCGATCTTCATTTTATTATACAGTCGGACGAGGTAATAAGCAACGAATATTCAAATTTTGTTTAGAACATTTTTACATATACATGAAAATTGTGTTCGATTTTTCAAAAGTGAGACAGCTTTAGAAAGGTGGCAAACTACCTAATTGACCCGCTGTCTTTGTGATGTGTCTTCACGTGTTTACAGTTTATTGTTCATTGCCCTGTCTTTTTATTTTAAAATCATATTTCCAGGAGTGTATTAGATACAGCTACTCTTTACAAAAATCAGACACCCTGTATATACAGAGTGTTTGGAAAATTTAATACAAAACTTAGGGAGGTGACAGAAGAGTTAAAAATAGTAAAAATAGTTCTTACAAATATGTATCCTAAGTCATTTAGTTTTTAAGACACAGGCTGTCCAAATTTCGTGAAATTACTTCGAAGTGATTGAACGATATTAAAGACCATTTGATTTATTTTTTCAATTTTAACACCCTGTATCTCAAAAACTAAACGACTTAAGATACATGTTTAAAAGCACTTCTTTTACTATTTTTAGCTCTACTTTTATCTCCCTAAGTTTTCTACCACCTTTTCTAAACACCCTATATTGTGTATATGTTAGAAATGACAGAAAACAGTGGAGTTTACGTAATTATATTTGGTTTAAAAAAGGCGGAACCAATATGATCACCATTTTTTGAGACTCGTGAGGCATCATTTTCACCGACTATTTGTAGAAGCAATGGATAATCAAAGTGAAGTACTATGTTGATTAATGGGATCTATTCAGCAATAAATTGAAGAGGAAACTGTTTCAATTGTTGAAGAAAGAAATGGTCTGTCCAACATAACAATACACTAGCTCGTTCGTCTACTCATCACAGTAAAACTGATCAATTTATAACGTGAGTTACTACTTCATCAACGCTATACTTTAGATTTTGACCTCTGAGATTTCTTTATATTTTTAAATATGAAGGAAATTACTTGACGGAGAATGGTTTGTATCAAACGACGCTTACTATAAGGACATTTTTTTTATTCATCTTCTTCATTTCTTTAATTTAGGCGTATTTAATTCGGTGATTTCTTCCGTCTTTCCTCACTTAGCAATTCAGCGACTGGACGGTACTTCCTTAGTTTGGACTATATCAGAGCTGATTTCAGTGGAATACGAACTAGATGGTACCTTTTACCTAGGGCATTTAGCGGATGATCTGAGTAGTTCACTGGGTGTTTTTGCCAGGCCCAAGCTTGAGTTAACGAAAATGATCGACAGATCAGCCTATCATCTTATTCCTTGTCGAATAACTCAGAGAACTTGAAAAAAACATCTGAACATGACTAACATCCGACCAATCATATTCTTTGAATGAATGATTATGTTAAAGAAAGGTTAAAAGTTGCATTTGCTTTTCGAGATTGATTACTTCTAATACACATCATGTAGATTAATTATTCATAGTTTTCTCTTTTAAAGCATTTTGAAATTGTAAACGATAACCATACTTGTTCGAATATTAAATACCCACTAGAACCATTTCCATTGTCCACCCTGTATGGCGAAATTTTGAGCTGTTAATCCTAATAATTTACTCGTTTATTTGGACCAATTTTTTTAATTCGGTGAAAGGCCCGGTAAACACGAACCGTGTTATTTCCGTATAAATAATATACCGGTACGATTAAAATTAAACGAAAAAATAGAAAGTGCCGAATTTCAATAACTTGAAATGACAAACGATACAGATTTCGAGTTTTTTTTTTGCCTTTGCTTAAGTGCCCGATTAAATAACGATTTCCAGTCCCGGCCTACTTGACGACTGGCTTCCGTCAATTGTTTTTCGCTTCGATGTGTGTATGTGTGGGAACACTATTTTCTCTAAAATAATATCTGACAGAAAAACGATAAATTGTTGGAACTTATGGGTCGTTTTCTTCTTGCGCGCTGACAGTTTCGTGATCGGGCTTTATATAATAATGATGGACGCCTAGGAAAGGATCATTCGCACTCGTAAAACATCAACCGGGACGAGGCACGGATTTTTACTTCTTGTGAAAATCTCATTAAATCTACAAGAGTACTTGTCTCTTCCGAAAAAAACCACAAAGAACAAATGATTGTTTTAATGGAGTGCTTTAAGTAGAAAAAAACTTATAATGACGTGTGGGCGTACGGGGACAAGAATTCGCCCGAATAAAAAAAATAATATTCGTTTCGATGTCACAATTGGAGAAAGTTTCATTTTAAAATCGTATTAATATTTCTTGGAGAACAGGAATCCAAGGCCTTCGTGCGTATCAAAATAGAGTTAAAGTAGCATGTTTTGTCATATTAAATCATATTGATCTATGGCATAATAAATAAGATCGATTAGCAAATCGATTTTTTTTTTCAATTCACTCTATTAACTTATTTATTGCATTGTTCAAAGTTTCTGAGCGGTTGTTAATTTATTAGTTTAATTATTAATAAGCAATTACCAAGGATTAACTAACAGACAAAATAAGGAAACTGCCGCCTCCAAAAAAACAAGAAAATCCTAAAAAAAGGTACTGCGAACGAATCTAAAAAAAAAAAAATGAGATACGCCTAGTTAAAATGCTAAAATTAGATTGGATTGAGTTGGAAAATTCAGCGTACGTACCGATTTAGTGCCGGTATGATTGGTAACAGGATAACAACTTAGGATGGAGGAGACAAATTACGTAAGGCAGGAGAAATCGTTCTTAAAGATAAATAATCGAACGAAAAGTCAACGGAATAAGAATGTGGAAAACATAATCCAGTATGCTAAATATCCAGTGCATATTTCACGAATAATTAACATGGCTATATTTAAATTACATTAATCCGATGTTAAAAGTTCCCTTAAAGCATGTTTAAACAGAATAACAATTAATAAGAATAACCAAGACAAGGACACATAAGAAAGAGAGCACAAAGTATAAAAGAATACATGGACTAGTGTGCAAAATAAGGTCAGAGAAGCCTAGAACATGAATATCGAGGAAAAATGTAATGAAATTGAAGAAGTCGAAAATAGATTTGATGCCTTTGGTGTACCTACATAAGAAAGTTATCGAAGTATCAAAAACGCACAAGAAAAAACCGTGGACCAGTTAAAAAAAAACGGAAGAACTGACTGAATGTAAAAAAAATATTGGTAGAATATCCAGATAATTTATTTCGTTATGAAATGGAAGAGCTACAACAGGCACAGATAAAATTAAGCCTAATAAACTCCTGTTCAAAATGATCCCCCTCTATTATAAAAGTGAAAGTCACTATAGGCCAAAAGACCCTAAGGCTAACTAGGATGAGATTTCCCGAGTATGTTTCGCTACTATGATGTTCATTATTTTATCTCATGTTCCTTTTATGTCCTACCAGTCCAACCTAAGTGATTTCTTAAATTTGTGTTCAAGTTTGGATCTTATGTGTTACCGCTTTGAAGACTCCTAAATTTTTGCTGATGTCCAACTTTTTATCCATTTAGGCTTTTTGGCCTTTTTTAGGTCGCCACAATTTGAAGTATATAACCACTCGGCAATGGTCTTTATTAACATGAGTTTCCGGATGGGTTTCCACTATCATTATGTATTTTTTCAATGTCACTTTTTTTAATAAAAATTCTATTTGGTTTTCTTTGATCCTTCCCTTTGCGTTGGCAGGAGACTTCCAAGTTCGTAAGCGTCTTGGGTGGTATTTGAATAAAGTGTTGATAATGAGTAGATAATCTAACGCAAAATTGGACGAGTTTGTCTATCGTGCCCTTCCTCTCGACCAATTCGCACTTCTCGACAGGCTTATCATCTATTCTGTTTCCGACTTTAATGTTAAAGACCTTCATGTCAAGAGTTAGCTTTCTTTTCTTTATCAGTTTTATAGCTTTGTCTAGTTGTGAATAAAAATCTTCCATCTTTATCTTTAGTTTATTATCTGTTGCTGCATACGTTGTATTACAGTTAGTATTCAGTGTGAAGTCCGTAGTTCTAGAAGCATTACTCGATCGGATAAGGGTACGAATTCTACTACTGAATTTGCGATTTCATTGTTGACAAATATGGCCGGTCTATATCTATGGTTGTTTTCTACACCTCCGAAGTAATACGTGACACTTTTATCTGTTTTATGCGAGCCGCTCCCCGGTTGTCTTACTTCACTGAGTCCTAAGATATTAATGTTCATTCTGTTGTTCATCTTCAATTCCATATTTGCCCATTTTCCTGTTATGTATAAACTTCGCACAGTCCGAATAGGAATTATTAAATTTTTATTGTATATTTTACTTTTTTCTAAACATCTATCATTTTTTAACCTCGGGAGAATTCTTGACACCCTCTCCCACTAAAGGGGTAACCTGGACTGAGAGCTATGCCTTCGCTTTTGTTAACCATTTGAATTTTTTTTTTTTTGGAAGGATAGCTGGATAAAGATTTTTCTGTTGCGCAGTATAGTAGCCGACTTCGTTTATTGTTATTCGTCGCTTTGCGGTGTTAAGTAAAGTGCGCCGCAATCTGATTTTGACGAGACAGCTGCCTTTCACCACTGATAGTTTTGGTTTGCCGCAAGTACTTCATTTCCCCGATACCACTCATATTTGGAAAGCATTCCCCTATACGCCACCTAGGGAGGCGCCCTGTGGGGGTTTTAGCAACACCGACAAGGGTAATAAAGACATCAGGACCATCAATAACTTGTATTCGAATTAGACAGTTACCATAAAGATCAATGCGGGGGACCAGACAAATGCTGTTAATATCCTGCAAGGAGCTAGATAGGTTTGTACATTTCTCCTTTAATAATCGACTTGTAGTCAGTCAAAACGAATATTCAGGTTAGCCTTGAAATATATCAACCGACAAATCCTAACAAATCGGAAACGCCATGCACGTGTCAAGAGGGAAGCCTTTTATTGTTTTTTTCCCACGAGAGCCGCAGATTGCATAATCTTTGCGGCCACTTTTGCAAGTGCAATAAATAATTGCCGCGGTGCCGTTTTTTTTATCTTTGCGCTCTCGCTCGTAATCCCGTTTTAAATAATAACGTGTTACAACCATTAACTGTTTTTAAAACAAATTGATACACGGCCTCCATTGTTTATATCGTGATTATTTAATTAGATTAAAAAAAAATTGTTTAAAAATTATATTTTATTCAGTGCAACTTGGAAATTATTATTTTAATTGATTAAAAGAGTTATTTAGAGAAAAATAATTAACCGGATTACTTTAAATCTGATAATTATTCATTCAAAAATATTTAAATTTTGAAATAAAATGATAGCAATTGATTAAATCAAAACTTTACTTTTTGTAGCAATAAAAGGATTGCAAGCGATCAATCAAGCCATTATTCATAGATTCAGAAATTTGTATCTTCCAGAGCACATTACATCGTTTCGGATAAATGATAATCTGAGAGACTAATATTTGGAGAATACGTTGAATGTGGGAGTATTTCCTATTTGAGTTCCAATTTCTGTTATGTAATTTCTTCCGTTACAAATGAGCGAAGATTCTTGTGCAGAAATCTTATTTCCTTGGTATTGCTGACTATTTGCTTCATTCAAGTCATCCAATTGTAATTGGGTATTAATACGAAAGATCGTAATATATTATATCTTTCTTCCTGATATTACCACCATATAACATTAACTATAAGTAATTGATATCCGTTTTGCTGTCAGTGTTAACATTAATTTCTGAGCAGGTTTCAGAACATGTTCAATTTATCCTACGTTCTTTAAATTTTCTAAATTTTAAAGTTTCTTGACTCGAAATGATGAATGGATTCTTCAAAATTTTGAATAGTGATCTGACCTATATTTAGTTGTTACTTTCTAGCAGTTTTAATGTTATCTGCCTAAAGGGTTTTTAAAGATTTATTTTATCTCAATAAAGAGTAACGTAGGTTTCCTGGTATCTTCAAATGCCTGTATATGTATATTATAACATTACGAAATAAATTTGTAATGCTTACGATAATACTAATTGCTGGTCAGTTATCTGTACGGATTAAGATAATTTTACAGTTGGTGATGTTCCCGATTAACAGATTATCGGTTCACTTAAGAACTTTCACAATCGTTATTTTTGCATATTTGCTTATTAGAATGATTTTTCCTTTAATTCTTTTCTAGTCCGTGGGTTGCTAGTGCATAGCATCTTCCACATTCCGACCTAACGGTTTTCCCTAGAAAATTTAAATTCTAATTTACAGAGTAAATGTATGCTATTATTATTGCAAAGCCGCAGATGTGGCTTTCCAGACGAAGTATTCATAAACTAAGACCAATAAGTAACAATTGAGAATTATCCCTTGAATCTTGGCTCTAGAAATTTATTGAGCCACGACATTTTGTTTGTTTTTAAATAATGCATGTATGCGTAAATAACTTTCATTATCTCGTTGTGCGAACGAGGAAAGTATCAGATTTCTTGCTTTTGTACTGTCTTTTTCTCTGAATTATATTTTATAGTTCTATTGTTAATTAGTTGTCGTTAAAATCGAGATAAGATAAATCACATAGATAATAGTATATACAGAAAAACAGCGCTGTTGCACAAGTAAATTCAATTTTCGTAGTGTTAAAACGAGTTATTCTGTTAAGAAAAACGGTTAGTAGGTATAGTTTTTGATACAATATGTAAATTAGTCGATAAATGGTGTAAAACAAATATCTAAGTTGGCCAGAATTTGTATTGGATATTTAATAAGAACGAAGATAATAGTTAGTTGTAGGTAGGTAGACACGTATTCCTTAAATATCAATAGTCGACTAAGCAAGCAAACTTATTAAGAACTCTTTAAATTTGATAAGAAATAAAATAAAAAATTAGTAATAAATTAGACAAAGAGACTCATTAAATAACAAATAAGCATTCTTTCAACTTCTGCAACAGCATTGCATATTTACAAAACTACAAATATAGTTTTCAATGGTGAAACAATTGTTAGTAAATAATTAATATAGAATATATCGATTGGAAAACAATTCCGGAAGGACAATTTCAATTGTAAATATCTATGTGTTAAATAATTATTAAATTTTAAGGTGCCTTTTAAGGGATCAATTAGATTTCTCTCATTTATAGACCATTTTTGGTAACAAATAAGTTTATTTCCATGTTAAAAACATATTTTTATTATGATAACAAATCGAATTGCCGGCAAGAATGGTTTATAGTTGAATTACTCCTTACCTGACGAAGGAATATTATTAATAAACCGTGGATACATTTAGATAGTAAAACAAGGAACCCATAGATGCGGAAAGAAACACTTAAATCCATCAATATCTGGAACAATTGTACATTTTCTAAATTTCAATGTAGTATTGTATTTGTACAACATTTGTTTTTCTGCTAAGCTAAAATGAGAGTTCATACTTTCGCAAAATGGTGAAGTTAATCATCATAATTCTTATTGGTCGGATACTAAAGACATATTGTTAGTGGGTCAGAACTGTTGTTGTTGTTGTTGTTGTATAAGTAATGATAAATTATAGCTTAATCATTCCACCTTTAAGAATAACATTCATTATACAACAATGTGAAAATTTATTGTGACAAAAAATCATCATTTTGAATTTAGAGAATTTTAGGTAGAAGAGCTCTGTTAGACAATATCTAACTTCTCCATTTAAGTAATATTTCTTTTGCACTCCAAAAGGCATAGAAAGCAAGCTTGATATATCGCACATCTTCTGGATGTAGATGTTTAAGTTTTAAGATTTGTCCTCTATAATTGCCTAGACTGGTAGACACGAAGGACGTGTTTTCTCAACATCGCAAAATCTACTCTTTAGGTTATCAGCAATACTTATTTTGTGATGCGTCATCGATCAATAATCAATTAAGATTTCAATGATTGTTTTTAGCTTTTTTCTGTTTAATCTTCTTATTTCGACATAGGTCTTGAGTCCTGCGATCTAACATAAGCATTAATGTGATCTTCTATTCAGTATGGTGTAAGAGAATCTTAACAAAGTTTTTTCGTGCAATTTTTTTGGAAAAATTACAAAAAAGTTGTGAAATAGATATTGGAATGGTTTTCCCATGCATTCTATTCATGAAACGAGCACAAGATTGTGGTTTGTGCACCTTTCGAGTATCACTTGTAACACAAAGGCTAAATAATATATTGATTCCTTTGAAAAATAGGTTTTTCTTTCTAAATAGTATTTAAAGCATTAGTTTATTTGCATCGGAATGCGCTTGCAGTCTAGAAATGATTAAAAATAATTATTGAAAATAAGCAATAGCGTTACTACAACTTGCTTCTCATTCAATCAATTCTGGAATGATTTTGCAACTTTGTTGGAACAAAGTTAAAATTTTGATTGAAGTATTTTCTCATTTAGTTTCTTAAATAGTTACGTTTGATAAAAAAAAAGACAGACATTTCTGATTAACTTAAATTTTTTTTTTACTTTGTTTGATCTTTCTTGGAATCGTAGCTTGTTTTAGCCCAAATATACCTTTAACAAAAGCTTTTGTTGTTATTTAAACGTTTTTTTTTGTATTACATATTTATGGAACCATTAATGGGCCGCCAATTTTATTGCTTAAAACAGTTAAACTGCAAAAAGAGTATTTTCAATATACATACATGTGTATATCAACCGTTGACGTTGGTTCAATTTACGTCCTCCGGGTGCAACTTGATAAATATCACAAGACAATATTTGGAAATCATGTAAACAATTTTCTACAATGAAATGTTAGAGATCGTATCAGTTAAATTCAATTTACAGCACACGTATATCTTGCTTATTTATCTCAAGTTCCACTGGACTGGAAAGTGGAAAATACGTTCAGGTGTCGACGACGATCCTATTTTTTCCTTAGGATTAAGGTTAAAAATCTAAATCACACAATTTCATACGTAAACTTGACTTTAATAATCGTTGAACAGTCAGGAAATTTATGAATCACGAATGATTCTCCTCTTCGGAGAGTAATAACTATAAGTCATGGGTGAATGTGATCCGAGTTGTAGTGCCAGTTTTTCACCTTTTTTTTCACATTTTATTATTAATAACAGTGATATTAATAAAAATCAGTTTACTAAGGTCAGCAAGGCCACCCGCGATTATTTATAATTAAACTGGTTGAATAATTCTAATCCACCTGCGGCGTTATTATAGATCCCATAATATTTTATTTGGGTGATTATTCTCCTTTAGAGATACGGATTGAAATAATTTATTGTTAATTTCCATAGAAGGAAGGCAACTGTAAACTTTTTACTTTACTAGGCTCGGTATTTGCACATTTAGATAACTAAGGGATTTAATTAATTCGGTTCAATACGAAATTTCGTGTCCGGCTAGTGCTATTCTTCAGATATGTTTCGGTACAGCTTATCGGTTAATTTAACAGCCTGATAAATATTGCAGCCTCTTCGGTTATATAAAGCCTAAATGCAACTTAAATGTCACGTTTTTAATGGTAATAGAAAAGTTGTGATTATCCTCTTCATTAAAGATAAAACAAGGATCATCAAGTTTAAAATTCATATGACTAGTAAATGTGCGGGTCTGGTACGTTTATTCGGCCCACAGGTTTTTAGTTTTACAGTGTTTTTATGCATTCTATTTGAAAGTAAACCTCATATGGAGTATGTTAAGGTGAAGATGAATTGAATATTCTCAAAAAATTTTTTTGAAAAAATCACTTCTTAAATTGCGTTTTTATAAATTTCAATAATTTTCCTCATTAGTAAAGTGTCTTACGGGACCCGTGGAGTGAATTGGGGTGCTGGGTGGGGTAAACAACCAACATAACACTGACATGACACGACACGACACGACACCAACACGACACGACACGAACACGACACCGACATTAATCTTCAGTATTAATTTAATAGTTAGAGCTTTATTTCTTCGAATTTACTATAAAACAAATTGGCGAAGGTGACCGACAGAGAGCCGAGCATGGTATTTAGGTTAGAGGCCGGAGGCCGGGAAAGCATGAGGCGTTAAGCCTCATGCGAGGTTTGTTATGGTTAATGTCATTAACAAGATGCTTCAAAATGGCAGTGTTAAAACGCCGACGTCAACATTTATCGAAAAATCGTGTCGTGTCGGTATGGAGTCAGTTGTTTACCCCACCCAGCACCCCAATTCACTCCACGGTCCCACGGTAAGACACTCTACTAATAAGAAAAATTATTGAAATTAGCGTAAAAACGCAAACGAAAAAGTGAGTTTAACAAAAAAATTTTTTGAGAAAATTCAATTCATCCTCTCCCTAACACACTCTATACGAGGTCTGCTTTGAAATAGAATGCATAAAAACACTGTAAAACTAAAAACCTGTGGGCCGAATAAACGTATCAGACCCAAATACGCTATTTATAAAAATGTTTAACGAGTGGGTAGCTGTTTAACGACACAATGGATTTGGCAGTGCGAATTTTTCTGAAAAAAAGATGAAGCGAGTAATATTTAAAAAGGAAAGTTGATAATATTAGACAAGAAAACTATCGAGTCATTATTACTTGCGTTGGAAAGATTTACGAAATAAGGACATTTACGAAAATATTCAGTTAGTGGTTACTACCTTTTGTATTCTAGTCAAAAGTTGAACTTAAAAAGTCTGTAAACGATAAAGGTTTTTTATGCAAAATGAGAAAAAATCTGGAAAACCTATTTCAGTGTTATCTTCAGAAAATTGATTTATGATTTTATATTATCAGACTATCGATTTGAACTAAACTGCATAGTTGATGCCCTAAATTTTTTATATGAATTCATCCATCACAATTTTCTTGGTAATTTATATGTAGCAAACTTTTTGTAAAACAGATTTGCAAAAATCTGAATTTGAATCAGAAACGATCACGATTGGAAACATGAATATTTTATTTTCCACTAATTTTTTGAAAAAGTTCTAGTCAGAATTTAGTAGTATAGGCATCTTTACCGACTATTTGAAGACGGAAAAAAACTATGCAAGCTGCGCTCGAGAAGAGCAGAAAACAAAACAACTGAAACATTCGTGATTAAGAGATTGAAATGATGGAATACGCCTCATTCCTAAATTGAAGTAAAGTATAAAAGGTCAAATATTTTGTTCCAACGAGGACGGGATTGGTATGATGGAAAATAAAAATTCTAGATTAAGTAAAGAATTGTTTCCGGAATAGAGGCATTAAATACAGATTTTCTATACAAAGGATGTTGAATTAAATGAGAAGAATATCATAAATAAATATTTTGAATTTGAAAGTTTCAAATCTTCTATAACATGATTACATTTCAATAGCTCCTTATAAGATAAGAAAAACCTATTATCAGATTCACCATTTAATTAAAAAGGTCTGTCTCAGACATTATTTATAAAGCAAGGTCCCTCAGACGTTTTTTTACAACTAAAAATTCCAGACCATTACCAATGACTATTTTATGCAATTAAAGGTCAGTCAACCAGTGCCCAATCAATGTTAGTGATTGTTCTTTTAATTTTCTTAATCTTCCTTTAGTCTTTTATTTTCAGGGTATATTTATAGAGAGTATACTAAAATTTTTAGTTGCAGCAACACTGTAGTTATGGAAATTATATTTGACTGTATTTTTTGTCATTTATACTGTTTCTGAACTTTTCCAGATTGCTTCGCTTAAACATGTATTGGAAAGGTTGTAAAGAGTTTTGAAGAAATTGTGTCATGTTGTTGAACAACTTTTTTTAATTCTAAACTGATCTTCATCTTCTTCTTTTGTAGTCATACCATTGCTGTTGTATTGTTGTACCTACATATGCTTGAAAAGGGTTAAGTATCTGTGATTTATACGGCACTCTTTTAACAATTTATGATGGTTATTCTGTATCTTTTCCATATTAACACCAAGAGTTTAATATATTCAAAACGTTTTTCGATCAATATTTTCGAAGTGCCATCTACTCCTTAGGCGTTAGGTCAGGAAAGATTCAATTTGAATATCTCTCGCTGTAAAGATCTTTATCTGTAGACACCTACTCAAATTTCTCTTCGAGGAACAGAAGCACATTTGCATCATGGTGTAAAACGACACTTACCGGGTTATCGATCGAAAAATGATTATTTTTATTTTTCTGTAGGGAACTACGTCGTCACTGGTAATAGGAATAAGGTCAAACGTACTAAAATTTTCTTCAAAGGTCGGAAGGTAAATTGTTAAGAAAACCGCCTAACAGTCCTTGTGTTTATGGTTATGGAATCTTCTTAACGAGTCTTCCTAATCCTTTCATGGTCATCACCTTTTTTTCTTTACCGACAAGTACTGGAGAAATATCATTAAACTTAGACTATGGCAGTTAAAAGCTCTAACATTTGTCTAAGATTACAGTGATTCCAGTAATCAGTATGACGTTTGCTTAATTAAACTTCAAATGAAACTGAAAGTTCTTTAGCAGACTCTAGAGATTAACAGTATTTGTACTTGTTGCCCATTCATAGCAACTTCTCAGTACTATGAAACCAAATCTAAAGTATATCAGAAACCAAGAGATTTAAGAATACTCGTTAAATGATTAGTACAGTTAACATCGGCGATAGATTTGGCATTTTACAACTTTTTACCACATTGTCACACAAGGAAAACCACTAATTGTAAGCGGTTATTTGATTAATGTTCAAAGAGCGTTCTTAATTACACCTAACTTCCAACTTTATTATCGTAGACAACCTATTCAGTATTCGCATATTTAATTCCTGGCGTGGCTAAGAATTTTTGCCATATTTGGCAACATTTCTAACGGCCGTATTGTCTAATTGGTAAAACGCGTTTCGTTCTAGGAAAGATGACACGACAATGAAGAATATGGTCTGAACTGGACTCGGGTAACGCGCCAAATTAATTAATTTACCTTAATTAATAGGATGGAGAAGACTGTGGAATGCACGCGTAACTTACCAAAAATGGACGACGCGTTTCGTGGCCATGTGGGAACGTGGCTTAATGTTTTCAATGAATTGTTTTATTACCTGTACTTTTTTTCCGAAGATACGAGGAAAGGTCGATTAATAATTAACTTTCAATATATTCTTTTTGTATATGTTGCAGGCAAATGGTTATTTTAGTAAAATACTAGTTTTTGACCAGGCAAATGATTGAAATTGTGATTTTAAATTGTAACTTTAATATAATTTTTTTATTACGCTTGTTTGTTTACAAATATGGTAAATTTGTTGAAATGCTTATTTTTCGATTTTGATGAAACTTTGCAAAAACCTTATGTTTATTCTCACTTCACATAGATAATGTTAACTATGTTAAAAAAATAGAAAAAAGATACGTTAGGGTAAAATCTGATTTGGTAAAATAAACAGTGTTGTCCACATATTTTACCAAACCAAATCTTACCAGAACTCATTTTATTTTCTATTTTTTTGTAGCATTATTAATATCGTCAAAATAATTAACAGTATTAGCCTAATTTGTTGTTAGGCAAAAGCCATTTGCCTAATATAATAGCATTTGCCTAGGAAAATAGTCCGAAATTTTCATTGGGACTATTTACCTGGACAGAAGTAATTTGCCTGCGACATATAGTATACTAATTGTCAGTTAAACGGTAAATGGTTTTGTTGAGTATTTTGAGACAGCATATTATAAGGGCGGTGTGAAAAGTGTGTTAGCGGAGGAAATGCATTTTTTTTTTCTTTTTCTTACATAGTAATGGTCGTAAATACAGGGTGTCCAGAAATTCAGTCGACATACTGAAACGGGTGATTGTACATGAAAAATTATTGAGAAAAGTTTATATAAACTAGGGTCCGGAAATGCTTCGTTTCCGAGATACAGGGTTTTAAAGTTTTAAAAAAGGACATTTCTTTATTTTTTAAGTTCCAAACGGCTTAAGATTTTTTAACCAAATTTCGTATATGAGTTTAGCATATCGGTAGGCCTAATCCAAAAAATTACCAGCTTTAACCATTCACCAGTGGCGAAGATGTGGATATCATGTATTATTAAATTTGTATGGAAAAAAAGGAAAAAAAAGGACACTTATATCTCCGCCATTGGTGAATGCTGAGAGCTGGTAATTTTTTGAGTTAAACCTACCGATATGCTAAACTCATATACGAAATTTGGTTAAAAAATCTTAAGCCGTTTGGAATTTAAAAAATAAAGAAATGTCCTTTTTTTTAAACTTTAACACCCTTATCTCAGAAACGAAGCATTTCCGGACCCTAGTTTATATAAACTTTTCTCAATAATTTTTCATGTACAATCACCCGTTTCAGTATGTCGACTGAATTTCTGAACACCCTGAAAAAAAATTCAAAAACGTTATGCGACTCTGTTCAAGTTTTATTGCGAATAAATACCTGCAATGTCCATCTCATTAACACTCCATTTTAATGTAGGATATTTTGTATGTGTACTTTCGAATACTTATAATGTCAGTGATCTTTCTGATTTCTAATGGTCTGTCTAAAAATAATATAATGAATTTTGTCGCCAAAATTTTTAGTAACCGGTCGACTTAGGCGCTCTTTCTTAACGATAATTAACTACACTTTAGCTTGATTTAAGTGTAAATATTGTTGTTCGGAAGAATTTTATGATAGTACACTCGCACCCTCGCACACTGAATATTTATCGATCGTACCAAACTTTAAATTAATGGCGAAAAACGACGTTAAATACAAATCTATATTTATCATAAAGCTATAGGAAAGTGAAATAGTCGAATCGTTGACAGATATTGCTATTTTTCTACGAGGTTTGTTAAAAAAAAAATTAAATTTAAATTAAATTGTCTTCGTGTTTCATCGTATATGTTTTTCGAACGTAGTTATTAAATCTAAATAAAAATCATTGATTGGTTGAGTCAAGTTTTTTAAATGGATTAATACATTAATAAAAAATACCATATTAATTATAGCCAATTATCATCGGGTCAATTTGAACATACCTTGGCTAACAAACGCTAACATAGAAATTATTTACGAATGGTATGTGAATCATCCTGTATATGGAACATATAATAGCAATGTATCTATTGTTGCAATAATAATACGAATTTTCCTCCCAAAGGCACGACGAAAAGAGAGATGGAGAAACCATGAGGCAAAACATAATCTTGAAACAATATTGAAGTCGTGCAGGATGAAATATAACAATAAATTATGCCTAGAAAGCGACAAAATATTGAAAATCCCGAATCCGAATAACTTATCACGAACGTGTAGATAATATACGCCGGTTAAATTACCGTAATAAAATTGGAAATTACCAACATTTCCTGAGCGAAATATATCGCTTCAATTTTCTTTTACAGTTACGTAATACCCATCCCATAATGATCCTCTTCACGTCGTCGTGGTTAGTTTTTCAGTTTTCTTTTCGATTCGGACCTTGATTTAGACAGCTGTAAGTAGCCTAGTATGATCTACATTGCGAATGATACGAGATAAAAACTTCACGCTTGCAGAAATAAAAAATGTTCAGGAAACGAGAAGAATTCCAGTAAGCAACTGAGACTGAATGCCAGGATCTCGGGCTAGCGTTTTTAATAGATTGTCGTTTCATCCATCTGCTGACAGAGCCATTAATTAGATAAGCGGCTTAAATCAATTTATTCTACGAAAAAATTGACGAGATTCTAGAGTGCGCACAGGTGTACGAGACAAAACAGGTGCAATTAACTGAATAAAGTTTTTCAGAAAGAAAATTACATGCAAATTTTTAAGATTCCGCACGTTATTACAACGAAATATTTAAATCGTATCAACTGTTTAAAAAGTTTGTGTAAAAAATATACGAGGATTAGTCAAAAAGTCTCGCTCGTTGTCAGAGTAAATGGTATTCACCTAGAAGTCACATATTATTTAGTGGAAAAATTATATAACCCATTAGTTTCTAGTGTTACATATATGTAACTCTTTTACCTATAGTCTGGGCACTAATGAGTTAAGTTAGGAAATCCGTCTAATCGCCGTACTTATAGTCCG
Source organism: Hypothenemus hampei (assembly GCA_013372445.1). NCBI lineage: Eukaryota > Metazoa > Arthropoda > Insecta > Coleoptera > Curculionidae > Hypothenemus > Hypothenemus hampei. Next base: position 356,710 of record JABRWK010000048.1, read on the forward strand.
GTCTTGGCTTAGTCGAGACTCAAGTCAAGTTTGTCTCCATTGTCAATCTCAAGATTATTTAAAACTTCAGTAATGCTCAAGCTAACGGTTGACATGTCTCAAGCACGGCTGTCATATATGAAGGTTTTGTTAATTTTGTGATAAAAATTCCTCAAGGTCCTCTTGATAGTCTAGATTCATATTATCCTGTAGTCTGATATGGTACAACACAAAATACCACAAAATTAACAAAAACTTCATATATGACAGCCGTGCTTGAGACATGTCAATGGCTAGCTTGGGCATTACTCAAGTTTTAAATAATCTTGAGATTTACAATGGAGACAAACTTGACTTGAGTCTTGACTAAGCCAAGACCGGACTATAAGGACGGCCATAAGTTGTGTCATTGTTCTGGAACATCCATAATGGGAAATTGGAAAATAAAAGCTGTATTAAATGACTCTTTTCTCGTATGGTAATTGTTGTTTTTTCAGTAAGTTTCGACCAGTAAGAGAATATACCTTATCGGGATCTGTAGGTCTTGCATGTGTTGCAGACAGATGATGTAAACCTGAACTGGAAACTACTTTAAGTATAATCAAATAAATAGCTAAATTTCTATTAAAGAACTCCTAAAAGTTTCAACTTACGAGCGGAGTTTCGCGTCTGACAATGCGATCAAAAACATTTTTTTTCGATGTCATTACCACTGTGTAATTGACCAACAACAAATGCCTGGTTAAATAAAACTTGCGTTTTATGCGGAAAATAAATGTTACTCTCACGAATGTAAATCTTACTCGAAATGTATTGAAAGCAATCAGAATTTTCGATAAATTTCGAATCATATGTATTTTATTCATTTATTAGAATGTGTGGCTTTAAAAGTTTAAAGTAATTAATGTCGCCACTTTACGATATGAAGAAACCTCACAAAAGGTTGATGAATCAATATCTACAATAAATATTCAAAAAAACTTAGAATGTCGATTTTCAGCACCATAATCCCAAGTAATTTAAATGCGAAAGTCTTAAAATTCTGATGTTTCCTAAACGGTAACTTGTTCTTCTTGTTTGCGACCTGTCTTCTATGTTAGTATTGCAGTTTTTTTTGTTGGATAATATTGAGTCAAGAAAACTCAAAGTTTCTTTCGAGCCGATATCTAGGTTTCGACCTTTATTAGATGAATGACTAAAATTTGAGTAAAAATTGAAATGTCAATATCAATTTAAAAGAAGTTCTGAATTTTCTTGAACAATATTTAACTGTTTCTTTGGCCAATTCATACGTAGAGTTTGTCATTAGGTTAAATGGTTTCACAAAATAAAATAAATTGTATGACTTTTGCCAGCAGGAAATTTACAAATTGGTGCAACAGTAAATTACTTTCTTAATCCTAATGGAAATAATGTTTGGTAAACCTCATTTTCATAATTTCATTTATGCATATAACTAACGTTTGTGTTCTATTTGTAACTTTTTACATAACAATATTACTGAGTGGAACTATAAACAATATTAATTGGAGATTAATTTTTTTTTCATCAAAACTTGAATCAATATTTAATTAATAGCATATTTTTACCTAATCATCCATAATATGGATAACATATGATGTTCCTAATTATTTGTACTTCTCTAAATGTATGTACATATCTGACAGGTGTAGCTGACCATATTCCAAATTACCTCCTGATATTGCCATTTTAGCTTCGACATTAAAATTATTTGCTTTTATCTGTTTAAAGTCACGGAATTCATATATCCATTTAGAAATGAATATTTATTGATCACGATTATTTAAGATGATGCTAGGATAGAATGAAAATTCAACATTTTCAGTTTCTGAAGTTCATCTCAAAGAATATTGTTTATAACGTTTTCTTGTTGAAATCCTACGTTAGTTTAAGGCAATTGTCGCAAATGGGTTTCAAGGAACATTGAGAGTTTACTAACTACATATTGACTAACAGCTTCTGCATGAGCCTTCATATTTTAGTAGTTTGAAATCTTAAACAAATTATGTAGTTTCGAGTCTCTCCACCATATTGTGAGTAGGTCTACCTGGGAGATAGTAATTTATACTATAATTAATAATAAGGTATATAGGATAATTAGGAATTCTGTGATACATTAAATTGCATCACAACTATAATATTACCCTAAAAAACCCTCAAAAGCCTTTTTTTAGTTAATTTAGCTCAATGATCTTCAAAAAAGACGTTTTCAATACCTTCCAAGAATAAGATTATTGAATTCCGCAAATTATGACTCGTTTTCGACGATTTCTAAAGTACTTTTCTCCCGAAATAAGACTGATCCTTCCAATTCCATGTCGAATCGTGACGATCAATTGACAATAATTATTCGGATCGATGATTTGGGCCTAGAATATATAATGTTGTAAAACAAGTTTTTTCCGATGATGAAACATCAAGAAAACCTGTTTTTACTTATTTTAACATGTTCAAACAGTACCCTCAAATAATAGTTTTCACATGACATTGTTAAGTGCTAAGGGAAAGCGGTTCCTGAATAAGTAACGTTAGAACTATTAAAGAACAAATAAGGTTAATTCTCGACTTTCTGTCTCATGTCAGGATTTTCTTCTTTCGTTCTTCAAAAATTGAAAATCAAAAAATTTCAAATCTTCAAGAAGAGTTCATTTTTGTTACTCTTTTGGTAAAAAGTTTCATTAAACGATTCTCAATAGAAACATCTAACAAAAATTAGAATCGAGGGAAAACCATGTAAATTTCCCCAATGTTAAAACAATAACTGGTAGTGCTAAATCGTGTACGAAACGTAATAAATCCGACACTCGATCGTACCCGATACGGTTCGAAATCGGGCACAATTCGTGTACGAGGGGCCGACCAGGAAACGATCTGGGGTCGTGACACGATCTGCTCCTTTGATAACCTAACAGTCTAATCGGCACTCCTTTTTTTACTCAACGATCTAATTTTTCCACAAACGTAACGACAAAAAAATCCTGAAGCTTCTTACAAAGTAACGTTTTTAAATTATTCCAAATTGCCTTTCGCAGCAATTTGCCAATAGGGATAAATTCTCTCTGATCAACTATAAACATAAATTGTCGCTTCTAAACGGCCAATTATAAGATGGGGACGTTCAGGCGTATACCTAATTTAAACGGTAATTGTGTCCATGAAGTGAGATATTTTCATTTCCTCTTCGGCGACTTAATTTAGAACCACTGCTGGTAGTTACAGCGACTATAATATAGCGAATTAATAAATTTCTCGAACGCATGCAACCCTTTAGACCAAATGGCGCAAGAAAAAATCAAGTGGCAACTGTGCATTTCAACTCGTAGATATGAGGCTCACGTAATCGAATAAATATACGGTGTGTAAGAAAAAAACGAGTAACGAGTCCGCGATTCACTCGGGTGGACTTAGGACCGATAAAATTTTATGTACGAGTAAACAATCGAAGAAGTCCATGTACTGAGATAGTAAAGAATAACAAGACGGATGTTAATAGGAAGAGTATTCAGGTTGCACTCCTCATTGGCACTGTTAATTGACCTCCTCATAAAAAAAACGTGCGTTTCCTTGTTCGTAACTGAAATTCAAAAAAGAAGAGTCCATTGTGATTAATCATGTTGTGAACAACGAAATAATTGTTTTATAAAACTCGAAGGACGAAACGCACAAAATACCGTTTTGATTTTGTGATGCCGTATTACAAAGCGTTTCAATTGTTAAAGATCACTACAGTAAACAAATATTGACATCAAAATACACTCCTGGACAACAAAACCCGGACAGCTTAAATTTTTCTTACATTCAACCATGAATATTTTTTTAAGTTTTACATCAATTTTAATTGTTCTTGCGCCAAATCATGTCATCATCTTAAACATTAACTGTTATCAAATTTTTAAAAATATCTAATTGTTTTGTCGTTATACAGGGTGAAATCAAGAGTTGCATTTTGTCCCAACAATGAGATATTTTTATATGCCATTTTGAAGCCTGATTTTTCCTCAACTTTTTTTTTATTCATTACAATATCTCCATTCTGATAGGAATCACAAGTTAAAAAAAACTTAACAAATAAACAATGTTTATTAGAGTAACATTATTAATAGTGGGTATTTCCAATGGTTTTAATTTCTCTATTGCGAATAAGTCTTCGCACATATGATCGATTGGATTCAAATCAGGACCACGGGAATTTGTTGTCCTGTTTTTAAAATTTTTTAATTTTTATTGAGTATTGCACAGTTTTTTTTTTTGAAACTTGTGATTTCTTTGGGAATGGAGATAATGTTATGAATAAAAAAAAGAAATGTTAAGGAAAGATGAGGATTCAAAATGGCATATAAAGATACCTCATTGTGGCGTTCAATTTTTCCACAGGGTATTCAGAAATTTGGAACAAAATGCAATTCTTGATTTCACCCTGTATTACGACAAAACATATAAACTTTTTGCACATTTGATAATAGAAAATGATTAAGATGAATATGCCTATGATTTGACGCAAGAACGATTAAGATCGGTGTAAAACTTAAAAAAATATTCATGGTTGAATGTGAGAAAAATGTAAGTTGTCCGGGATTTTTTGTCCAGAGTGTACCTTAGTATTCTCGTAAACGCCCATAAAAGTTCCGGAAATAACTAGATATTCCTGGAAATGCCCTACAATTTCCATAAATTTCATAATTCCCAAAAATATCTGTAAAATTTTCGTAAATTTTCTAAAATTCCTGGAAATACCTAAAAATTCCCGGAAATGCCCGTAATATTTCCGGAAATGCCTGCAAAATTCCCGGAAATACCTAGAAATTCCTGGAAACGCACATAAAAGTTCCGGAAATAACTAGAAACTCCTGGAAATGCCCTACAACTTCCTTAAATTCTCGGATATACCTAGAAATTCCCGGAAATGCCTAGAAATTCCTGTGAAAAATTTTCGGAAATACAATTTGGCGCTCGAACGATTAAAATCGATGCAGAACTTAAAAAAATATTCATAGTTTAATATGGGAAAAATTTAAATTGTTCGAGTGTTTTGTCCAAGAGTGTAAAAATAAATTGCGTTTCAAATAATAGTAACAACATAATTTTACTGCTTTTTTTAAAGAAATTCTTCAAGTTTTCTCTGATTCGACCGTACTAAAAACTACATACACGATTATTATCTATTGTTAAATTTTGCTTGTCTTCTCCGTTTGGAAAAGGACAAAAACTTACGAAATCGAGCCCAACGAGAGCGTTCTTGTTAAGGCAATTAGCAAACGGATTTGACAGGACGGGTCGAGGTCTTGCAGGTCACGTCGCTTATTTGAATATGTGCATCCGAGGCGACCAACGAGACTTCTAACAATTCGAAAGTCTCGTATTCTAACGGATGAAGAAACACGGGTCAGTCTGGGATTTGTTAAGAAAATTATTTCAATGTAAGGGATATCTATTAGAATTTTTACGAGAGAAATTAATAGCGGGTAATACGAGTAGAGGCGTTACAAGTGAAGATCTTTTGCTCAATCGGATTTAAATAAAGATAGCAATGACAACGTACCTTAGGTGGCCTTTCACATAAAAGTCGTAAGCTACGTGCTAAGTGCTGCCTGGAAGCGGAAGGCATGCTACTTAAATGCATATTAACAAATCTATACGTTTACGTCAAACACGTTAAGCAGGAAATAGAATGGCACAAATTGGGAAAAATAATAACTTTCTTGTTATGTCCAAGTCTGTTCAGTGTCTATATGGACTGACATAATCAAGCTACTGAATATTGATAAATTGTGATAAACAGTGATCCCTTACCGATATGGAAAGATATCGGTATAAACAAAAATAAAGAAGCCCTTCTCTTGCAGTTTTAATTGGAACTTATCCTTCATAATGCTCTAGAATACTAGAGATAAAAACATTCAGTTCTGCAGATAAACGCATTCGGAGAAATTCTTCTTTTTACTGTTTCCAGGTCTTTTCCAATTAATTTTTAACAATGTAAACCCTAACCAAACCTTGATTTATCACTGAAGAGCACCTGACTCCAGTATTGTTCTTGTCAGTTAACGTGTTATTTAATCTTTTTAAATCTCCGAGTACGATAACCACGCCACAGCATAAGAACCCTTTTATTTTAAAAACAAGTCGATGAAGATTCCTAGAAATGATTCCATGATAGTTAAAATACTTGATTTCATTATGAAATTTTACAAAGATTTCGCATTCTTCCAGTAGAATCGATTCAGTGGGAAACTGATTATTTCTAATCAAAGAATGGATGGAATCCATGCAGAAATTGCAAATGAAATTTTTCTTTCAACAACTATATACATACATCTAAAGCGTCGCCCATATGCATTTCTTTGGTCGCTCACATAACTTCTCAACTCCGAGACAAGGACTTGAGGCCGTCTCGGCTATAACTTACTGTAATTCATTGCCAAAAGAAAAACACCAAAATACAACCTCAAACTACACACATTGTCTTTTGGGTTTCCCAATGAGTCTGATTTATATTTGCCATTTACATTCCTCCATGTCTTCAAAAAATGCGAACGTTCCACGGCCTTGGCCATTACGGTCAATGATACCACCTTTGCCAAGAGGAAATTTACCTAAAATCAAAAAATTCTTAAAGTAATTGAGAGAAACGATTTAATTAATTCATTTGTCGGTAGTCCGGCCTCCTTGTCGTGCTGAGGGCGTTCTTTTACACCTCCATTCAAGGTTGTCGCAGGTTATTAGAATAGTTAATTACAATAAATACAGTTTTTACTTGCAAGTTCGAATAATTAATTGTGTTCAAGTAGCCGCTTGTGAGAAAACTTATTATTATTTTGAATATTAATAAGGTTTCAACAATGATACCAATTAAACTTTTTCGCATCAATGGCGAGCCACGAGGAAGACGTGAGGGTATCTCCCATGAGGCCGCGACTCATATTTCTTCATTTACACAGTGGTCTTGGGAATGCGATTCAGTTTTTTTCATTGTGACATTCATCATAATTATTCGCAGTTCGTGGCCGTCATATTAATATGACAAATTATCTATTTGTTATTAGCCATTTTTTTTATTGTTTTTACTCAAGAAAAATGTTGTTATTAATCTTGATTTAAAGCCAAGATTTTTTCGAATTCCTCGAGATTACGCAAGTGCCTGATTTTTTCTTCTCGAGGCGTGGTCCGAGAACAGTGAGTTTCACTATTAGGAAGGATTTCAGTTTCGTTAATCCGTCCACTGTTTTGACTTAGTTTTTTTTTTTTAATTAAGTTGGTCCCGGAACCGGAGTTAATTCAGCGAAAATTTCAACGAGATAAAAAAGGTCTTAATCTACGATTGAGGACTCGGAAAAGGATAAATTTGTATTCGATTTAGACGAGGCGTGAAATAATGTAATACGGGAGATTATGTGGACCACCCGAACCTTTTAATTAATAAACTGGCTTAACTGAGTTGGAACCAATGATAGGGAACTGTCAAATATAACAACTGAGTTATGGTTTAACGAGAATTGCTTTGAAAAGGCGTAAAGGTTCCCAGGTATTATGAAATTGAAAATTGAAAGATTGATGTCAGTTTCAAAATTAAGAATTAATCAGAGTTGGTGTTCTAATTGAGAATAAACATTTCTGAAATGTTGGATATAAACGAATTGAAAAAATGGTTTCGTAATGGGCCGTTAAGTGGTTTACTAGAAAACGTAAGAACTTTTACAAAAAATCTCTTTATTGTACCAATATTACCAATCACGGTTTAACAGGTAGTTACAAAACTTAATTCACCACTTATAAGATAGAGAAACGCTATTCCAAAAATTCTGATGTTCTGTAAAGTCATTTTTGTCTCTTCCTGTACAGCAACCCAATTCTATAGCACCAGCTCGTTTAAACCGCATGTTTAAGCTTAATTCATTATTTTATGCTATAATTGTCCAATTGTGGCGAATGACTTTATTGAACTAGGATTTGTCAGTCCCACATTGGCGAATAGCTTTGCGTTTTTGTGATTTTAAATCAATAAAAGACCCTGTGGTTTTATATTTCTTCATTATATTAAAAATTTTATAAACTCACTGTTAAAATAAGTTTTGCCAACGTTGTTCTACCATTTTTATACTAAAATCTTCCTATTTAGTGTTTAGATGACAGCAAAACTGATGCATCAATAAATTTCTAGAGAAAACTTTTATAGAGCACCTCTTTCTGCAAACTCTCCCTTCCATCCTACCAGCCTACTATCCTTCAAGGTTAATTTCAGTCTCATTTGTCAATATAAGTACTGTTTTTTGAAAATCTTATAACGCAAATGCATTTCTTGATCTAAATCTTGACAATTTTTCATTTCCAATACTGGTCTGATTTCTAATAACGAGAAAAACATACAACCACGAAGCTTCTTCACAAAAACAATCACAAATGCATAATAGGAAATTATTATTTCGTTTATTATATGATAGAAAATATAATAATAACATTTTACGATCTATATAGGTCGTAAAATGCTTTTCTTATATCTTTTATGAGCTGTGTCATGCTGTTGAATCACCAGATTTTAAATCATCCTTTCTATGGTCTTCCTGGATTGTTCTTCATCGTTGGTTCCGTTTCGTTCCTCGCGGGTTATTGAATTCTTAAATTCGGCTGTTCTTAAATTTACCAGTTAACACATAGCATTTATTTAAAAGAAATAGTATATTTTTGAAAAATTTCATTATAATCAAAGCATCAAAGTATAAAGTATTAAGTATTTGTATTATTTTGAAACTTAATCAGTCCAACAAGAACCTACTTTCATTTCAATTGCTTGAACGTTATATGTAAAAGCCAGATGAAGGCTTCGTTTCGCAAGGATCCCATGTCGGGAATTTCGCCACGAATTCCTCAAGGTTCTCTCTGAGATTTTTCCACCGTTAAAAGGATGTTATTAAATCCGCATTTAACGGTACCTCGCCATGGGACCTGAATTGAAATTTCTAATTATTATAATTTTAAATCGAGAAGAGGTTCATTTACATGCTGGTTCCTTCGAGGGATAATACATTATAAGTATATCTTGTTCATTTAAAAAGTATTTATTCTTTGTAAAATTGCATAACCGCATATCTCCTTCGGTTATTAAATGTTTAATTAACAAAAACTACTTTAAATTAATAGCTTTATGTGGAAAATGTTGCTAAAATACTATGATGTTGGTAATTAAACATTAATCACATGTTCAATTGGCAATTGATGTTTGCACCTCGTAGACTACAGGGTTTTAAAAAAATCCATGCCGATTATCATTGGCAACGTAATGGGATGCGTGTGTTCAATCGACAGGAATTAATCAGTTTATCTCGAGTATGCAGCTAATTATTCTGTTTAAAGTTTATTACGAAATTACACGTGATTTAGCTGACCGTAGAACGGTACCTTCTCCCCCATATGACTATTAAATAGGTACTCCTAGGAATTTTTTTCGAGGTCCATTTTGCAATAAAATTTTAACGATTTTCCAGTTATGTATATGTAAATCCAGGTAAGATACCTAAATAGGAAAATAAAAATGGAACAATTTCGTTGCGTAGGACTTTAGTTTCCAGCCATGCGGAATAAAATATTCAAAAATTTCTGCACAAACACCTGTCTGAAGGCAAATAAGGAAAATTAGGCCCACCATTGCAGTGAAAGTGGACATAAATTACAGTCCATAATAAATATGTGGTGTCGAATCAAAGGGAGGCTTATCGGACGCGCTGTCTTGTAAGACGAGAGGCTTAATAATAGTAACCGCGCCCACTCGTATCGCATATTATATTTATTGTGTGCAGGTTGCCAATGAGTAATTATACATCTCGCGTTTCCGTCTATTTTCCCACCTGGGTGCCCAATTCCATAAAACAAAAGAGGTATGTATTTCGTAATTTTACATGGACATTTTTACTTTCTCATCTCAGTATTTTTTAGGTTTTTAAATGGGGAACAATCGATGTTTGAATGCACCACGCCAGCTATTGTGGCCTAACCTATAAATAGCGCCCGTTATGCATTATTTATTCGTCGATAGATTCGATTGTTGTCGATCGAGAAAGGGAGAGGATATCTAGAAAATAAAAAACTGGCAACAATGGATCCGTGGATTATAATAATTGGAACGGGCATCGAAAAGTTGGGAGGTTCCACCTTCGGCCCACGACTTTTCGATTTCATCTTGCCCATTTGCCAAAAAAGAGAAAAGAAGTTTTTCACAGTTCACATTTACTGTTCTAATTTTGAATAGATATAGAATGGTAACAATTGTGATGTTTGAAGATATTTTTTTTAAGAACATATACAAAGTTTTCCACTAACAATAAGATGTTGACAGAAGATAGCTCAATAACCTAACAGGATATGATCAAACAGGAAAAGTGTGAATAGAATATTTACAGGAGAACTTCTCCCTGCGAATACCTTCGTTAAGCGGACAGAATCAGTAAAACTGAAGTGTTCGGTTATGAGAAATTTCCTTGTATTAATTTTTTTAACTCTATAATCTAAAAATGTTTTCGATTTTATTGGGTTCATCATAAAGTTCGTATGATAAGCAACTTTATTATTATAAATAGAACACCCTATACATTATTACTTATTTAGATTATACATGTGCATGTCTACCAATGAAGACTTTCGGCACAAAGGTACAAAGTGCCAAAATTAGAAAATCCGAATTAGTGGCTGCAAGCGATGCCAAATGTTAATGTCGTATTCATTAGAAGGTTGCAATGTACCTTTCTGACTCCCAATATTTAAAAAAATCTCATAGGTAGCGGTAATGTTAGAAGTATTTTGGTGTTTAGCAAGACTGCTAAGTACCAACTATCAGTTAACACGTTCGCGACGTGGTGATCCACCGGTGGGTCATCCTGGTTTTTACTAATGGACGTGCATGCCCACCGGTGGGTCACGACTAAAAATATTCAAAAAAGAGGAAAAAAAATACAACAAAAAATAGCTTTTATTCATGTTTAAAGTGTGTCACTAAAGCATTAGGGAAAATATTAAAATACGTCCCTTAAAATTTCCCGTGGATTCTTCGACGTCGCGAACGTGTTAACCTTCCTAAATGTACAAGAGCATTCCTTACCTACGCTGCCTAATTCCAGGGTTTCTCATATGTACAAAAGAATTCCTTACCTGCTTTACCTAAATTTAATCACATTAAATTTTTCACTTTTTACTCAAAAAATGCTATTTTAACTAATTGCCTTCTGATCTCATATCTGATCTATGAAAAATAAACCAACATATATAGCAATAGTGGATATTTCGAACTATCCTTGGGTACTTTTCAAGAATCGATTTTCCTTACAAGATGGAACATCTAAGGAAGTGAGCTGCAAAACTCGCTGGTTCCACTATAATGCAATTTCAAGAAAACACGAAAAACTTCTAACTAATAGTAAAACAAAAGAGTTGTGCAACGAATCGATGACTTCGAGGTCTAAAATCTAAAAAAACAAATGAGTTCTACTTCAATCTAATGCCAAATTCGGAAAAAGCGAGAATAAAATCTGTCAAAAACCACTACAAGCTCAATTTATTTGAACAATGGAACAAGCAAGTTTTGCAGCTCTTCTTCTCATATACATTCTCTTATTTATAGAACTTCAAAGTACTAAAAGTTATTTTTTTAAATGGAATGCCCTTTGTTTTATTATTTTTATTCTTTTTTTTTGAGTATCAATTTTATTAATTATGTTTTATATTTATTTTTGACAGTTATTGAGATTTTTCAATTTTTTTTTAGATTTGTTTAATTAAATTTGTTAAAATTCGTACTAAAAATAACTGCTATTTTAATATTAGTAACTGTAAATATTCCAGGTACAGGATGTTGCTCAGTGACTGGTCCATTTAATAAGGTAATAACTAATAAGTATTTTATGCATATTTTATTTTTAAATATTATTATATAATATTAATTGGTAGTATTATACAGTAATTCATGGCTGACTTTGTGAAAATAATTTAATTTGTCGGTCAATTTAATTCGAAAAATATAAAAATTTAATAATCTCGAAAACTACTACAGATTCTTATAGAATATGGTCAACATGGTCGATGATTTATTATTATAGGAATGACATAATAACTATTTATGTAATAAGTGTATGTAAAATTATGTTTTATGACATCAGTTCGGGAGTTCAAAAAAAAAAATCCGAACGAATGTCATAAGACATCTTAACTCAAGTGTTTACCTACAAATTGAATGATTAATGATAGGACCGACAAATTTTAAAGAGGCACCAGGTGGTGTCCTGAATTGCAGTAGCCGTAGTTTAACACGAGGTAGAAGTTAAAAAAAATGAAATATGGGTCGGGACCTACAAAATGTCAAAGTTATTGTAAATGTTTTGTTAAATGTTACCACAAATAGGTACTATTTTTTCAACTTCATTTTATAGATAGTTATTTTTGTAATAAGTAGATATATAAAATAATGATTTATGACATGCGTTCGGCAGTTCCGAAATTCTGGTTCGAAATAATCCGAATGAATGTCATAAAACATCTGTAATCATTTGGTACATTCAATATTTCTTTTACATGCGAAATTTTAAAGTAATAAATACATGTACTTAATTTCATAACAAAATTTGCTTGTAATTTCAATTCAAACATAATTATTAAACAGACAAGTTAACTGACAGACGTCAGAACAATATTATTAAATTAGTCAGGACGATATTGGCATATAAAGAATCCTTTATTAATGTTAGTATCGTTAAGGCCTTAGCAACGGTCTTTATGGTTGGACATGAATAAACAATCACAAAGGACAACTTTTAATATTGTCTGCGGGGATAAAGTAACGTTTTAAAATCGTCTGAATGAAAAAAATAAAAAAAATAAAATAAATAGTAATAAAATAAAGGCCATTCCATTTAAAAATAAGAAGTTTTACTACTTCGAAGTTAAACAGCCAATAGCAAAAATGCATTTTTGGAAAGTACTTAATAATAGTTTACGATATTCATTATTACTATATGTATATCGTTGGTTGAATATTATAAGCTTCTATATTTCATTAGGATCATTTTGCGATAATTACATACAAAATTTCACACAGTCATAACTCACAGCACAGAATCAATTTTGATAAGCTGTCTTCATAAATCACGTTAATAAAGTATTGTTGAAGTATAAATTTTATTAACAGAATTAAATTCGATAAAATTAATACTAAATTCTCAAATTTAAAATTAACATAGGACTTTGTTTTATCAAAATAGTTAACTTTAAATTTAAATTGTTACTTAGAATCTTATTACAAAGTTTTTTTTTTAAATTTCACTTTAAAAAAAATCCAGCAACTATTATGCAATTCTCGCTATTTATATGTTCTTAATACAAACAAACAAAAATTGCTAAGCTACAATAAACTAAAACTTAGCAACCAAACAAAATAACAAATTTAGAGATGTTTAAATATCTTTAAACATATGTATAAATAATAATATTATATAAAACTAAAAAGTATATAGAATCTTGTTTATTCCAATATTACTTGACGTTGGATATTACACAGTTCTTTATAACACATAGAACTTTGTAATAACTTTCAATTAAAAAAAAAAAAACATAGGATTTTGTTATTCTTCCAACAGTTTCTTTTCAAGTGCTTCAATCTAGTTAAGAGTTAATGTAATCCGATGATTTTAGAATATATATTATTGCATTCTTAACTTAAAAAAATGAAAATTGTAACATAAAATCTTGTAATATTCAACCAAAGATATTAAAACCACTTTTTTATTGATCATAACGTTTTTATTCTAGCTATCAGTCATGTCTCGTGTATTTAAAATTTTTCATAAAACCAATACGGTTTACAGTCAAGCACAAATTGTTTAGAAATCATTTTATAAAAGTAGGGGAGAGTGAGGCATGGTTATTAGTAAGGCAAAGTCATCACTAACCTTTTTTTAAGTAATTACAACTTGTATAAACCTGATTTTTTTAGTAAAACTGCGCCCTAATGTGCCGATATTACCAATGGAATTTACAATGCGGTACTTGTCCCTCAAGCATTGTCCAGAAACAGATATGGTCCGACTCTGAAGATGACATGTCAAATTACGTTAATGAATTTCCTATCTAACTCGTTTTTTTGCAAATATAGTGGAAACCGCTTATAACGACGGTCAAGGGACCGAAGGATTTAAGTCGTTATATCAGTTTGTTGTTAAATCCGATTATGTAAAAAATTAGTTTTTTTTACAAAAGAAAATGGCAAATGTAAAGTAGATTATATTGTAGATAACTTTAAAAAAACAAAAACAAGATACAACAATAATATTATAACATGGTGGTTTTTCCAATTCTAAACATATTATTACAAACCTACCTATTTTTGAAAAAATTCGGTAATTTTGGTTTGTTTATATCGACGCTTGAAAGGTAAAATGTGTTANCCTACAAAATGTCAAAGTTATTGTAAATGTTTTGTTAAATGTTACCACAAATAGGTACTATTTTTTCAACTTCATTTTATAGATAGTTATTTTTGTAATAAGTAGATATATAAAATAATGATTTATGACATGCGTTCGGCAGTTCCGAAATTCTGGTTCGAAATAATCCGAATGAATGTCATAAAACATCTGTAATCATTTGGTACATTCAATATTTCTTTTACATGCGAAATTTTAAAGTAATAAATACATGTACTTAATTTCATAACAAAATTTGCTTGTAATTTCAATTCAAACATAATTATTAAACAGACAAGTTAACTGACAGACGTCAGAACAATATTATTAAATTAGTCAGGACGATATTGGCATATAAAGAATCCTTTATTAATGTTAGTATCGTTAAGGCCTTAGCAACGGTCTTTATGGTTGGACATGAATAAACAATCACAAAGGACAACTTTTAATATTGTCTGCGGGGATAAAGTAACGTTTTAAAATCGTCTGAATGAAAAAAATAAAAAAAATAAAATAAATAGTAATAAAATAAAGGCCATTCCATTTAAAAATAAGAAGTTTTACTACTTCGAAGTTAAACAGCCAATAGCAAAAATGCATTTTTGGAAAGTACTTAATAATAGTTTACGATATTCATTATTACTATATGTATATCGTTGGTTGAATATTATAAGCTTCTATATTTCATTAGGATCATTTTGCGATAATTACATAC
This sequence comes from Hypothenemus hampei, assembly GCA_013372445.1. Taxonomy (NCBI): domain Eukaryota; kingdom Metazoa; phylum Arthropoda; class Insecta; order Coleoptera; family Curculionidae; genus Hypothenemus; species Hypothenemus hampei. Next base: position 371,863 of record JABRWK010000048.1, read on the forward strand.
AAAATTTCACACAGTCATAACTCACAGCACAGAATCAATTTTGATAAGCTGTCTTCATAAATCACGTTAATAAAGTATTGTTGAAGTATAAATTTTATTAACAGAATTAAATTCGATAAAATTAATACTAAATTCTCAAATTTAAAATTAACATAGGACTTTGTTTTATCAAAATAGTTAACTTTAAATTTAAATTGTTACTTAGAATCTTATTACAAAGTTTTTTTTTTAAATTTCACTTTAAAAAAAATCCAGCAACTATTATGCAATTCTCGCTATTTATATGTTCTTAATACAAACAAACAAAAATTGCTAAGCTACAATAAACTAAAACTTAGCAACCAAACAAAATAACAAATTTAGAGATGTTTAAATATCTTTAAACATATGTATAAATAATAATATTATATAAAACTAAAAAGTATATAGAATCTTGTTTATTCCAATATTACTTGACGTTGGATATTACACAGTTCTTTATAACACATAGAACTTTGTAATAACTTTCAATTAAAAAAAAAAAAACATAGGATTTTGTTATTCTTCCAACAGTTTCTTTTCAAGTGCTTCAATCTAGTTAAGAGTTAATGTAATCCGATGATTTTAGAATATATATTATTGCATTCTTAACTTAAAAAAATGAAAATTGTAACATAAAATCTTGTAATATTCAACCAAAGATATTAAAACCACTTTTTTATTGATCATAACGTTTTTATTCTAGCTATCAGTCATGTCTCGTGTATTTAAAATTTTTCATAAAACCAATACGGTTACAGTCAAGCACAAATTGTTTAGAAATCATTTTATAAAAGTAGGGGAGAGTGAGGCATGGTTATTAGTAAGGCAAAGTCATCACTAACCTTTTTTTAAGTAATTACAACTTGTATAAACCTGATTTTTTTAGTAAAACTGCGCCCTAATGTGCCGATATTACCAATGGAATTTACAATGCGGTACTTGTCCCTCAAGCATTGTCCAGAAACAGATATGGTCCGACTCTGAAGATGACATGTCAAATTACGTTAATGAATTTCCTATCTAACTCGTTTTTTTGCAAATATAGTGGAAACCGCTTATAACGACGGTCAAGGGACCGAAGGATTTAAGTCGTTATATCAGTTTGTTGTTAAATCCGATTATGTAAAAAATTAGTTTTTTTTACAAAAGAAAATGGCAAATGTAAAGTAGATTATATTGTAGATAACTTTAAAAAACAAAAACAAGATACAACAATAATATTATAACATGGTGGTTTTTCCAATTCTAAACATATTATTACAAACCTACCTATTTTTGAAAAAATTCGGTAATTTTGGTTTGTTTATATCGACGCTTGAAAGGTAAAATGTGTTATACGCCACTGAAAATATTGACGTATTAGCCTTTTTACCTTTCAAGCGTGGAGATGATTCGCGTATATTGAGTAAATATATTTTTTCAATAACTATCATCGTCGGCATGACTTTGACGGCTCTGTTCAAAAGGATTATTTCGTTAACCGTCTTCGGCGGCACGACTGTGACAGCTGCGCCCTAAAAGGTCTTCTCAATAACCGTCATCGTCAGCATGACTTTGGAATTTCTCGCCCATGCGTCGTTATATCCAATCACCTGTACTAATTTTTGGTTGAATTTTAGTTGTAATATCAGTTTCGTCGTAATATCCATTGTCATTAAAATCGATATTTCTGTAATACATTTCAAATGGGTTCTAGCCGGGACTAACGAATTTCGACGTTATAAATGATACGTCGTTATATCAGATGTCGTTATAAGGGGTTTCTATTGTATATCATTTTTATGTAAAAAAATATTGAAACGGATGTTTGCTTTCATTTATCTTGAAATTTCAGTAGGGTAATGATTTTATCCCACAATTTTTCAATTTTCTAATTTGCTGTTAGTTCCATTTTCTACTTTTTATTAATCAATTTTAAAACGACTAAATAAATTTTGTAGCCAGATGTTTCCCCAATCCAAAGATGTGTATAACATTATAAATATATATATATATTATTATATAAACAAATAACATTGCAAAAAGTGATGACAATGCTCTACTCTCCCCTAATATTTGGAAATATTGGAAATAACTGGAAATAAGTGGAAATACTCAAACGATTTGTATCTGTTTGCCCCTTAATTTTTTCCTTGTGGGTGGAATATGTATAATTCCAAGTGTATAACTGGAAATGTTTGGAAATAAGTGGAAATACTTTTTTCATTTCGAAAGTGAATAACCTCTCGGGAAAAATACGTCTATTCCTTAACTTTTCAGCAAAAAATCTTAATTTTACAAGAATAACGAGATACGCCCAAATACCATAATAAGGATGATAAGAATTGAGATACAGAATTACAAAAATCTCGTAGGTGGTTAACTTTATATATGCGTAGGACTTACTAAAAAATATGTATAATTTTATGGAGAATCTAAGAAAGTAATATTATATGTATAGGATGTCCTATTTGATATGATAAAGTAGGTTATGGTATTATGTAAATATAATTGAATATATTTTTAGTTATCGACTTGGAAAAAGCAAATATTGTCTTTATATTTTTTAACTATAATTAACATCTAACATCTTTAGCATCATTATAATCAGTGAACTTCTTAATAAAACACATTTCACAGGGTGATTTTTATTTTATTTTAAGAAGTAAAGTTCCTATAAATATAAAATCCAAAATATTTAGTAGAAGAGCGTTGAAATTTGATAAATTTTTCGTTTTTTTTTCATTTATTTCC
>JABRWK010000048.1:374641-420059 GCA_013372445.1 Hypothenemus hampei
TTTTTAATAACAATTAACATAACAAGCAAAATGTTATCAAAACTCAAAAACAAAATCATAAAAACTATTGAAAGTGCCTCCTGCTAGAATACACAAACATTAATTCTTCTTCTCATTAATAGGCAGAATAATCTAACAGAAGACTATGATTTCATTTCGTAGCTCTTCTGTTTGTATAGGCATCCGACAAACTGCAAATTTCAGGTGTTTCCATAGAAAAAAAATTTGAAGCGTTTCGGTTGGGGACCTAGCAGGTCATGGCTAAGGTTTCCCTCGATCTCGCCAACAACCATTGAATGTCCTGGTCAAAAATTTAGACTTTGAAACTGAAATCTACAGATACAACATTGTGGATATACCGCATTTCTTGCCTGATGTTAAGTAGAATATTTGTAAGAAAAATAGAAAGGTGGTTGTTCGTTGAGCCTTCCTGGTAGGAAAAATAATCGTATAAAAAACTTCGTACTATGAAAATTATTCTTGAGTATGAGTTTCACATATTGCGTGTACACTTTCTCCTACCCTTCTGAAATTTGCCTCTGCAGTAAACAATATTTGTCCACCCAAGAAGTTTTCTCTTAACATTTGAAGAAACCATTGAGAAAAGTTGACATGAATTAGAAAATTACGAGCATGAAAGACCTGTACGCTTTGAATGTGGTATGAATATAATAAATTATCGACTATAATTTTCCAAACCATGATATAGGAAATATTTAAAATTGCTGCAATTTTTCTTGTGCTCCCACTTGGATAATTTTTAACGGGATTCAAAACTGCTTCCTCAAGTTCCAGATTCCTTCCATTCTGATGTGCTTCTGCAGGTAGTTTGCTCTTTTAAAAGTTCCAATTTCATGTAGCCAACGGCGAACTTTTGAAAATGTTCTAGAATAGATTATTGTACGATTCGGCCAAGTTTGTCCATACAACCGCTTGAATTCATAATAATTGCCATTTGGAAATCAGAATTAGTCATTCTAAAACTTTTTAATAAGTCTTTGGAAAAACTCAAAGACATATGACAATTAAAATTACTACATTACTAGATTTCAAGAGTTATTATTGTTCAATTAATTCAATTTATTTCGCTTGCATTGATGGTTAATCACAAGAGTGACTTGGAAACAGGGCCAAATATCTAAAAAACTTAAAAGTTGGAATATTTCTTAAAGAGTATAACAATTATAAAAATGATACTACGGAGTCAGTCAGCATAGTGGTTAAAGTTCGATGGGTAAAACTATTTAGTAGTATCTCCAAAGATTATAACATCCCGTAGTTTATTATAAGGCCTATATATAAAAAAATAAAAAACGAGAAAATTTGTCAAATTTTAACTTCCTGTATCTCGTACATTAAATGTTTTGGATCTCATGTTTATCGGAACTTTTCTCCTTAAAATAAAAAAAGGAATCATCCTGTGAAATATCTGCGGCTCATTTTGAAGTACCCTGTATATGCTTGCTTTTCTACAACTAGAACTTCTAGTGCATTAAAGAACAAAGAAATACTGCGAAGTTTATCACTACTTAAGTCTAAACGTTGAAAATATTACTTCATTTTATGTTTTACAGTGTACACGAAGAATATATGTAGTTCGCATTTTGCCTAAGAATTACGAAATTAGAGAAACAGAAATATTACTTAGAAGCCCAAATTAATTAGCGTTTGTAGATAAATATTATGTTACAAAAAGAAGAAACGGGATATATTTCTTTAACAAAATCTACAATCGAGTAAAGATCACATAGAATGTGCCTTCCGATCTTAAGATAAATGTTTAGTTCGTTGATGGATTTGAATGAACTGCATATTTTCATTTTTAATGATTTAATAATTCTATAGGAGTTTGGACAATACCATAGAAATCTACTCAAACAATATTAAGGGAAAATGAACCTTATATGAGATACTTTTTTTCCTTTGTACGAAAATAGCATACATATACATATTGTAATTTAAGGATTTCTAAATTATTCATCGCAGAAGTACCAAGATAATTTTTGAATATTAGGCCAATTACTCGTACAGATTTTACAAGCAGTAGTTGGCGTTATTGCAAAAATAGGCAACGAATAAACTGAGACGTAATAACAAATTCCTTTAGTTTAGGTTTTTGAACTCAAGAAATTCACGACAAAGATGTGGTGGATGATCTCACTAGAAAAGGTTTCTCGAAAAGCAACTATAAAAAACAACAACCGCTAAAAAAAGAAAGCTAGAAACAGAGACTGGCTAAGAAGAACAACCGAATGGCTCAATCGATATGCGGAAATGGAGAAGAAATGCATTGTGAGTGACTGTACATTTATCATCTGGAAAAGGAATTTTAAATCAAGACTACAGTTAAAAATTGAAGAAGGTCATTACAGCGTCTATATTTATTATTTTTTATTTTTTTATTAATTTTTTTATATGTAGGTATGCCGCAAGAGCATATCGGGTTTTGTCAAGAATCCATAGATTCTTAATGTATACACTCTTTTAATAAAAATCTCGGACACCTTGTACATTTCAAATATATTTTTTTCAATCGAACAATTGCACAGAGCTAAAAAGCATAGATACCTTTATAAGGTATGATACATTACATAGTCTAATACCAATTAAAAAATAAAAACAAAAATAAGATTTAATCTTCCCGGGGACGTCTAATGAATTGAGGCCGGCTCAACCTGACTTTCAAATCAACGAATTCCCTAATCGTTTCGATTTCATTCAAGGCCCATTCGTACACGAACCATTTTGCACAACGACAGTCTGGAATTTAACAGTTCACTTCCCTACGTAATTATTACCATGTAGAAACTATACGGCTCGACCATCTGCTAGATAATTATTTTATACACGCTCAATTGGTTCTAAATCAGGCCCGAGCGATGTCCCATTTCCAATGTAACGCGCAATGCAAAATTCTTCAGATGACCGTTCGCTTATTTACATTTTCTACGCTGAAGATTACAAGCGAAGATACCCCCCCCGTATGACATCGATCTGATAATAAAAGGAATAAATTGCTGTCGGGTTACATTCGGAAGAGACCGTGAGCGGTGTCCTTTTTCTTCTTCTGGTCCCTAGGTGATATTTTAAGATCATCAATATCCGTTAATCAATTATATGTTTGGCAGTTATTTCTTTTTTCTTAGAGGTAGGCGCACACACACACGGACAAAGATACGCGCAACAATGGCATTACAAATGTTTTGACTACTTTGGTCTCTAATAAGTCGCATTAGCGGCCAGATAACCCTGAGAAAGTATGATTGATGGATCCGACATAAAAATGTACGGGCTTAATCAATTACGTATGGGTATCAATAAAACAGGGGCGGGTAACAGTGCCCTCATTTGACCTAACTGCCTAATAACTGATGGACGTGCGCCCCTGGTACGTGTGCGTAAAATTATCTATTCCTATCACCATTGAATAATAATATAAATAATATAGTTTTGAATAGACCGGATGACAAAATGCGTAATAAATCTTTTGATTTTGTGGCCCGATTTCGGCCTACAAAAGAATGTCAGTCGCCGATGTTTCCCAACTTATTTTGTTGTGTTCTCGTTTGTCCAAAGATCAGCACGATAACAGAGGCCGAAATTTGATTAGGCCCGAACGAAAAAAAAAAAAACCACATTGTCTGTAGGCCAGATCATTAACTCTTGAAAATTTCAAAGAACTTAACTGATTTTGACTTTAATTTGCTCAAATTAGAATAGTTGTTGATAATGAGCTCTTGATAAGAATGCCAAACAGACTTAAGGCGTATAAACTCCAAAATAAACACATTTCAAAAACGGGTTCCTGTTGGTTTTGAAAATACATATTTCTTAGAATGTGATAGTTAAATAAGCAAGTGACTCTTATGGGTTTCAAATACTGAATCACTTCATTTTCACTGATTATGACATTAATTTGTTGGAAATCAGATTAATTGTTGTTGTTACGTTACCTCGACAGCATCAACAAACACAATGTCAAGAATCGAACGTTCTAGATTTAACGCCAAGAAACTGAATGTCTCATTTCTGTTGCGAATGTGAAGCGTGATTTCGATAAATTTCAAAGCGTATTGTTCAGAATTGAACAATAAACATAAACAATTTGCCTCGATTTTGTCATTGTTACGCTAGACGACCGCAACCAAGATGAAGATGACGAAAAAGAATTAGAGGGTTGGTCCAATGTGTATGTCGAAAAAAATAGCGAATGGGATCGTTGAATTGGGTTGGTAATTAAATTACATCGTTTGGGATGATTTGATTCTTTTTGGGTGAAGCGAGGTCGTATTCGTGAAGATTGATGAAGAAATTTTCAGAACATGTTGAGGTCAAAGATAAAATAAATTAAAAAGTGAGACGTTTGCAAGGACTTGGCTTGTCTCTCATCACACTACTAAAATATCATTTTGCAAGAATTTTTTTTATTAACCTTTCCCTTGGAGGTATTCAAATTTGCCGACCTGCAGGGAATTTTTCTCGTTCACCCGCTATAAATTTCTAATTGGTTTAGACTTTAGAATTATTTTGCACAGCTTGATGTTACGGCCCCGCAGGTGCGGCCATGTTTTCTACAGGCATCTTTCGCAATTTAAGGCACGAACGAAATAATAATCAAATTGGCAACAATGTTATTGTGACGTTAGAAGCGAATTGGGTCATTGGATCAATAGACAACTGATATTTTTCTTTTTTAACATAGAAATTAACTTTTTAATCATTTTTATTAAAATGAATTCAGTGTAGACAAAAACAAACTTAAAATTTGGCAGTGGAACAAATGTTATAAATTATAAGCAAATTTGATGAATAATGAATTGAGGACCAGCTGCGTTATTTGAAATTCATTTCGTATTATGTTTTGTGAAATGGTTGGCAAAATTCTTGTATTTTTCCCGAATAAAAACTTAATTATTTCTATCATAAATTACTTCTTCCAACATATAAACGATGTATCGATAAAAATCGAATGTTAACTAGGAAATTTTTATGTAAACCTTATAGCTATTATTTCATAGACTAAAACTGGTTTTTCTTCAAAAATTAGGTTTCAGATTTATAAACAATAAATAATATTTCAAAACTGTTTAAATTAAAAACATTATTGATTGTTTTTTTTCGATGGGATTAGATAAGGAGTGTTCATTAATTGTTGTGGTCAGATCGTGTATGTTTGACAATTGTCACAAAAACGTATGTCTTGCCTTACATTGTAAAAATTATTAGATACCAGCTGTCAATCTTCAGCTTTTTTATTACTTGTACTTCTTTTAAAGTATACGGACTTATCAATGGGCCTACGTTCATGCTAGAAAGAGAACACCACAACCAACTACGATCACAACAATTATTGAACACATGATATAGTTATTACAAAAATTATTTCTGAATTTGCTTTATTTCTCTACAAACGTATCTCTGTTGAGTTAAGATCAGCACTGCTGGAGGGATGTGAAATATTAATATTTCTGGTAAAAATTCAGGCTGACTAATCGTTGTTCTTGGAAGAAACGTGAGACATTTGATTAAAAGATCTAAGGCAGAGAAGAAGTATATCCACAAAGGTGATCTCAGTTTTCACAAAGTGACATTTAGGTGCTAATTTTAAACTTTTTAATTTTAAGCTAAAGAAAAATTGTCATTTACATTAGTACTCAGAAGAGGAATTATTACATTTGGGCTAAAGCAAAACTTTTGTCGATCAAAGCCCTTTTTAACCACGAAAACAGATTTGAGGTTTATGAAGAAGTGGAAATTTTACCATCTGGATAGAAGGTAAACTAAATCTTGTATACTACTAAGATATTGTATAAAAGTTGTTTTAATCAAGTTGACCAAAATTGAGATTTTATTTATTAACACAAAGTCGGAGCCTCTCTTTTCATTTTGCGAATTGTACTAAATACTAGTTTGGATAAAATAAAATTAAGACTATTGTTAGATTCCTCCTACAGAACACAAGGGGCCATTCAGAAAATATTAACATATTTAAACCATTTAAGCAAAGTTAAAGACAATTCGTAACAATTTCTTTCAAATATCGCGTCTTTTCGCGTTTTTTTACCTGTATCTCGAGACCACCCATGAAAGTCCTTGTTGATGAACCCTTTCGCAATAAAATTCGTAAAATCTCAAGAAACCACAAAATCACTTTCGAAAATTCTTTAATTAATTAATCATACCTTAAGATTTAACTGGAAATTTCGATAAAGTTCCTGGAACTTTGGAATTTCGTCCTTGTTTGACTTCGTGATAATATGGTCTATCTACTGCAGTCTAATTTAGTTTCGTAAAATTCTTTAATGAAACTCATCAAAACACACTGAGTACCTTTCAAACCGGTTATGTAATCATTTTCAAAAAGTTCCACATAAATTTAATTAAAAAATCGTAGTTGATAACAGTGTTAACAAACTATCACGAAATAACCGGGTTGTCTGAATTACTCGAGATTTAATAACATCTTTTCGGAAACATGAACTCTCCATTAAGCGAGAAACTTTATTACGTCTAGTGGGACAATTAAGGTACTTTTTAGTAAAGGATAATTGATTTTAATAGGGGGGTCATTACATTCGAAACCCTGTCAGGGGGAAAAAAAGAAGATATAATAAAATCGAAATTGCCGTGTTCGTAAATCATTAAATAAAGCCGGAAGCGATCATCGTTGAACATCGGACGATCATGATTAATAAAGAAATGATTGCGAAGCTGATAAAGAACTGTTTCAAAAATAATTTTTTCTTTTGTGAATAGAAAGTAATAGTCGATTTATCAAACGAAACGCGTTGAACAAAATTGATTTCCCCTCTCCCCCTTCTTGAAGGAAACCAATCGGAATTGATACAATTTACCATCAGTTGACATTCGTCTTAGTCTTCGTCGGATTTCTTATCTCTTACATATGTAAATTAAATGAAGACATCGCGGGTACGGGGAAAAAAGTGCGGGGGCAAAGCGCACACGTAAAACTTTTTTAAAGAGACATGGAGAGAGAGATAATCGTGTGTTGGGCCGGATATCTTCATGCACCCACGGCAGCGGGATGCCCGTTCGTGGAATTCATTTGGCCCGATCGTGAGTCGCATCCTTGTCAATTGTCGTATTTTCTATACATGTTTATTCCGTAATTGGACGAGGGAGCCTCTTGAAAATTGGCATCAGAAAACCTATTCTTGTTCCTGGTCGTTTACACCGCTATTCTATGATTACAGAGAGAAAGCGCTACTGCCATTACGGATAGACTACTGAAAAACAACCGAAAGCAACAAAACCCTACTCAGTTTTTAAAAAAATTTTATCTTTTTTAGAATTGATTTTAACATTTTCTTAGTGTTATGAAATGGTTTTTATGTCATCTTTCTACACCCTCACTAATAAAAATTTTGGCCATTTTATATGGTTGTTTAACTGTCATTTAAAAAACGCTGTTTGTGTATGATCATTTTCAATCCGCTCTATGAAATACTAAAATGCGTGTTGGAACAATCAAATAATTAAAAAATATGTTTGTGTATCCCTGATCTAAATCTTATCATTTTTTATCCACAAAACAGCCCTCGATTTCATCTTTGAATTTTGATCGTGGACGATTAATTTTCCCACCTCTCACAAAGCGCAGGAAACATTCATACGCCAACACTATTAAAGTCTCCCGGACATTAATACTCATAGTCAATCATAAATCTTCAAAATCATCGGTGCGAAACTTGAAATAAAAACAAAAAAAACCTTGCTTCAATGGGATTCATTTGTGACCTCACACATATACCTTTTTAGTTTATTCTATCGCATGATGTTATAACATTTTCCGCTGTAATTACTTAACGCTATATGTATATTGCAGAATTGCAACACTAAACTTGTGGTAGCTGATTTCTTGGCTTTTACCATGGATGTTAAAGTCATAATAAACCAAAACGCGACGGGTGAATTGATGTGTTTTAACCATAGCTGTGGTTGAAAGCTTACTCCTCAAAAAATCTATCCCAAATTGATTGCTACTTCATTCGCTATGAATGTCATCGTTCCTGACAAATCAAGAACCATCTAACGTTATTTAGAGGTAAGCATTCGTTATTAATTCTACTTGTCTCAAGTAGCTTTCAGTCTGTCTTATCCACTAGTGCCTAGGGTAAATCCATAATCCAGAATAATATATGTTTTCCTTGACAGGACCGAGAAACTTGTATGTAATCTATTTCCGGTTCTCCTGAAATTGTATTCGATTTGTTACCTGGTTTTATTTTCATTTTTTATACACTATATTTTTATAGCTTACCTTATTACTTCTAATTAATTATGTCCATATTTCTACTCACTTTGACTAAACTAATTTAAATGATCAATTTTTGAAGTAATGGTCGTTCAATTAATAAATGTTTGTCACGAATCCGGCTTCACTTATTTTGTGAATTAACAGTTCATCGCATATCCTATTAAGTTTCGATATCACTATTACATCAATTCTTATAACTCACATTTTTGGAATATCTATACATTTGTTAACAACCAAAAAAGATAACTCAAATGCAGGAAAATTTAGAAAATATTTTGAAATTTACTGACGTCACCCTGTATATAATATTAACTTGAACACGCCAGAAGTGCACTTATAAACGACACATTGAGCTAATGAGTCCAGCTGGGTGCGTAAGTGTGAATATAAAATATTTATTAAACGGGACCGCTTTTTACTACTATGTAGATCTGGTAAATATGCAACCAGGTAAACTAGGATAATTGTTTTTCCTCTTAGAATTTTTACGTCCTCAGCATAGCGGTCGTTCCTCGGAGTCCACTTTGACAGAAATAAAGAGGTTTTAACTCGAGTGTTATGCAGTCGTAAAGTGCCACAGGGCCGTGGACCACCGCGGTTGAGATCCCATGGAGAACCTAGGAATTTCAGGTATTTTATTGGACATAAAGGCCTTTTTTCTCTCTTTCATTGTTGAAATGAAATCGTTTAATCCAATATGGAGGAAATATTTGCATTTTAAAACAATTTTTTTCCAAATTTTCAACATTACTTTAACTTCTCCGAAAAAATTTCGACATTGAGTTAAGCCACAATCTCAAATCAATAAAAAGTACTTATTAAACACATGGTAAATGTGCACAGGTAAAGTCTTGTCGTCAAGTATTAACACAAAGTATGACTGGTTAGTGCGTAAGAATTAATATTATTATTTATGGGTTACAAATTATGCAGGTACAATTATGGAATTAAAATACGCCCATTCGGCCTCCCTCCCGTGAGTTACGTAAAACGAGTAGCCATGACCAATGAAGAAAAAGAAATTTCGCGTCTGACAACAAACGGCGAACGTAAATCTAAAGCTCTTTTAAAGTTGACGCGAAGAAAAATTACGGTTTTCGTAGAGCGAAAGAGAGAAGACACTTCCTGAATTCATTTCCCACGCCGCAATCGTTAAATTTCCAGTAAAACGAATGGGCATTTTCCTGGGATTTTACGTTCACTTTAATATATGCTCATCGTTCAGGGTTATTTTTACGCAACTGAAAAGAAATGTAAAAAATCCGATTCAAGCGAACCAATTAAAATCGATAGGTAAAAGGACCAATTAGTGCGGCGTTGTCTCGTCTTTTCTCAAGTGATTTCCAATCGATCTCCGATGATGATAACGCGTTTAAGTAGCTTTTATTCGAACAATTTTAATTAAATTTCAATTATTAAGGATCAAGCGAGTGAGCGAACGTTTTATCTAATGGGTTACTGACTTAACCGAACGTTATTGTCCTAGGACGGGTAGATTTAAGGTCGATTTACACTCTGCCTATTGATAATGTTGCATCAAAATTACTTACACTAACCTTGTCCATTAAAGAAAATCGACAATTCATAACATGGCAAATTTATAGAAAGACTGTCTTATGACCACACAAGAATATTGCATTAAGTAATATCATAAGCTCGGCTTACACTATATTTAAAATTAAAGTCACATCAATATGAATTAATCTGTTCATAAAAACTAGAGCTGATGAAGAGTTGATAGATAACTTTTCTAAAGAATTTTAATTAATGTTTTCTCTTATGTATTCTATTCTTTATCTCCTCCATCATTCTATTCCTTAATACTTTCTTCTTTATTTAATAAACTGAAACAGTTTCGCAACCTTTTATTTTTGAAAGGGTGAATGAGATGAATAAGTATCGAATAATGTAATCGATACTATGACCAAGCTAAAACCAAAGATATTATATGAATTTAAAATAAATTTTACAGAATTGGAGATGTAACATTTAACGGTGCATATGGTGTAAATCGACCTTTATTCAAAAAATTAATTAAGCAAATATATAGATACTAAATCCATTGATTTTAATAGGATATTATAGTCACCTAGTCAAATAAACCCATTTAAATAAAAATTGATAAATGTCCCTATTAATGCCTCATTAAATTAGCATATTAAGCAAACTGAAGTAAAAAATAAGAGCATTGATCTCGAAACGAATGTTTTAATGGAACACTTTTATCTGAACAGAAAAAAAAGACAGGCAGAGATATTCCTGTCATATGTGTCTTAATGGTCATTTTTAATTATTAAATATACAAAAACTAATACGAATAACAGAATTGACTCCCTTTAAAAGTAACAATTTATTTTGCAGGTTACTTCATACTGAGATAATAACTGAGTAAGCTGACTTTGAAAATTGCACTTTCGCTTAACAGTATTATTTAGCGAATCAGTAAAACTGATTGATGTTTATCGGAGAATGAAGCTATGATATTTATGGTAATACATAGGAATAGTAGGAGTAGAATATTCTTTTAAAATAGGTACAATCTGTTTGTGTTATGTAGAAAGTACCTGTTTCAAGAAACCTGTTCCGCTTCCCAACTGTTCCTAATCCTAAACAAATAATTCTATCTACTGATATTGCGTTGTTTTCCTCTTTCTTTGAATTATGATCACGTTGTGCTATTCTGGGACAAGATGTCGCATGACAAGAACCAGAACATCAGCTGCAACGACCGGAACGGAAACAAACAATTGGAACAGCAAAAGTAATCAATGTGAACCTATGTTCCAAACTGAAAAAAGTTCTGTTTCTAGTTATCCATTCTTGTTACAAGAGCGAGTATATGAATGAAGTAAACAGTCTCAATGAATGCTAATAATAAAGAGAACCGAAACGTCTATACGCGAGCCGTCATTGTGAGATTATTTAATGCAGATTTGTCAAGGAAAATTAACAAATATGCACTAAAACATAATTGTCAAAAATGGTATAAAGCGCGGAGGAGAAAGTGTTTTGGTTGAACATTATTTTTGCTCATGCGGAATCACCCGACCAAATAGTGCAAATCTGCGATATGTATGTGATTAATTCACACAAGAACAGATCCATTGCCTAGTGCAAAAGTGAGCGTCTGCTGTGCAGTTTCGGGACACGGATTTATTAGCCCGTATTTTATCAAAGAAGATGGTCAACAAGTCACACTGAATCACCAGCGGTACATACAAATTTTAACACGTTTTATCGCTCATCTACATCCATTCTGTTGTGCACGTAATTTGTTATTTCAAAAGTAAGTTTTTCAACAAGACAGGGCAATTTGTCCAATAGCTGCAGGAGTTCATCAATTTCTCCAGAGGCTTTCATGCCAAATTTCTCGATTTATTAACGTTACTCTAGATGAATACATTTGAGAAACGAGCAAAGATGATGCCTTTAAAAATTTACTATGAACAATAAATTGATTAAAAGATGTCATTTGAGTACTTTTCACAGGACGTATACAACTTTTATATTATGACGAAACGACCAATGTGGAACTTCCTTATGAAGTTTGTCTTGATTGATGAAGTATATATTCAAAACAAATAAGAAATATTAGATTACAAGTTTTTCTCAAGAAAAACAAAAGAAAAGTTTGATATTGTTTATTTTGGACCATAGTGGTCTGTCTGTTCCCCCACATATTCGAGGACATCTTTCAGTTCAGCAACAAAAGTGCCAAAGTAAATGAACCCAAAGTTAATTTTTTTAATCGATGACGTGTTTATGCTGATGAAGATGCTGTTGTGAGAAGGATTGCGATAGATTATGAATCCAGACTACCTTGTAACCAATCTGAATCTAAAGAAGCCAAGAATCTTCGTTTTTTGTTGAAACCTTGAAAATATCGCATATACTTCTCATCAGGAAAGGTTATGTCAACCTTTGTACCGAATGAAAAAAAGATAATTTTGGGGAACGATAGGACTACTGGACATAAACTTTTTTCTGTCCTATTTAAAATGATATAAACAGAGAGTTAAGAGTAAAAATGAACTGATCCAGTGCGAGTATCTCAACACATTCAAAAAGATGGATATGTTTTAAACTTAAAGTTAACTGCCACATGTATCTCTGAGTATACACATTGCATACAAAGGTCCTTCTACTAAATTTGGCGTGGCAGTTAAAGTGTTAAACCATTTGTCATAGTCATGTTTATGCTTCTTCCAGCCCGAAAGCATAAACTTTAATATTAGTGAGCCTATAATTGCAGATTTATAGTCATACATAAAATTACAGTTTGAGATTGACAATGTTAAAGTATCAGATGTAATTATATAGAAAATCCACTATTATAATGAATACATATTGCAAAGATATGTTTTTATATCAGGTTGCTATCTTAATGGAACGTTGTAGTCGTCAAGACGCGCGTACATTACATACACTCACCCAAAGAGAATTTGACAGATGACGACATTGTTGCCGATAATGCCTTAGCATTATACCGCAAATAAATTGTTAAAGAAGGTAAATTACGTCGCGAAACGCAACGGCGATCGTCGTGAATATCTGAAATATCTCAATAAAGGGGTTCGGTTTAGAATAGAATTTTCTAAATGTCTAAAAGCCATTGTCGTACCATTAATTTTTCTTTTAACTCTTAGATTCAATGTTTATCAACGAGAGTTTCATTGACGGAACATAGGTACAATTCGTAGGCTGCGTGCAACAAATTTTCATAAAACTTTTATGAAAAATTTCGCGTGTGCGTAACGTCTTTTCAATCGTCGACCGATTAAAATTAATAACGACCAACGACGAACGAAACTCGCTTACGAATGGAGAAACCGGAGGACGTAAATTAAATCTGTGCCCTCAACTCGACTTCGTGCAAACAAATTTCGGAGCTGTTCTTTCTTGGACCTCGACCGGTCTTTAATTATCCGTTTTATTAATTATCGATAAAGCAAATTGGCAATTTCCAGTTTATAATGTGGTTTTTTTATAAAAAGAGTAACCAGCAATTATATCATCAATGAAAATTAAAAACATACACAAAAACAAGATCATTGAAAAAAAAAGTTAATCGTTATATTCTTTTTAGAAATGGCTTTATGTCGGAAACTCATATAAATGAGGCGGTCTGAAAATAAGGTTAACTTTATCTGGTTGTGAGAAGATTGCATCATTTAAAAGATCATTGTGATAAAGTAATTCTGAATAAATTCCATGGCAAAGCTTATTGCTTTAATTTAGGTATTAACTTGCAACTAATTTTCGAAATGGACCCACTAATTGGAGTAGAAAGTTGCAAAGACAAACAGTAGTATTCAATAAGCAACGTAGAACATTTACCTTCAAATGACACCAAATGTTTCCTGGTTTGTCCAAAATAATGGGAACTTTAGCTACTTAAAGCGATTATTATTTCAGCAGGTTTATCACATAATGAGACTAAGAGAAAGTCTCCATTAATTGAAATGGTCAGGGAATGGGTTGAGAACACAACTATATGGATTCTGAAGGCGAACCAGGTTTGCCAGGGTTTTATTAAACATTCGCACATCAAAAACTAATCTAGATTTTGCTGGAGTTAAAATTGGAATTAAAATAAATTAAAGACCTGTTTAAATATACTCAAGAATTGGGGCTCAGGTTCTTGGTGAAAGGAACGGTCACCTGATAATATGTGTTCCTTGAAAAACAAGGAACACATGTGCCTCAAATAGTAGAAGCCTCAATAGAAGTATTTTAAATATTAAGAGCCCTTTCTGTTTGATGAAATCACTTAATTTGTCTAGTTGACAGCAGTACAGGCAGAAATCAACGCTGGAGTTGTCTGATACACTCAAAATTACATTTTTTTTTAATTTGGCAAACAATTAACTTATCTCTTCCAGCCAAAGGCACCTACATTTAACATGTCAACAACTCATTTTTGACACCTGTTGCGATTCTCTTAACAACTTGACCATTTTTTTCATGTTTAAGAAGCAAGCCACCGATGGCAAAAATGAATATTTGTATTTCTTTAAGTACGCACGAAACAAAGGTATTTTACATAATCATATTTATTTTAATGCCTTTTGTATACCTACTGAAAAAAAATGTTTTTATGATTATTTTCAAACACGTGTTGTAAACAATTTACAAAAGCACACATTAAATGGAGAATAATAAAAAAAATTAAAAGTNGACATTAAATGGGTAGCTTCATTTTGATACACTGTACATTTTAATATCCTATATCATCAATAACCAGCAAATTTAAATTTTTAATTCTGAGCCATCGCATCGATAATTCTTCAAAGGTAATTGAGCGACGTGTCATTACTATGTCGAGGAACTGATAATGACGATGATGAAAGCTGCATTATGCGACATCTTTATCGCGTGCAAATGGCTCCGATACGCGAATTTCTCTTGTTTACTGAACCCTGGTTTGGTTCGATATTAATAAATAAAATGTCGAAGAAAAGTTCAACTTGGCAAGCGTCCAGGTGGGCAACCACCGTATATGTGACCGCACGAACCATCAGATTAACGTGTTGTTGAGTGTGTATGTGTGTATACGTTCTTTTACCGTGTTCGATTATCTATCGATGAATTATGGCCCAGTGGAGTTATAAATTCATTTACGTGAATGTCGGCTAATTGAAGGGTATCGCACCACCCTAGGTACCTATATTTTGCGCAACGTTAATTATTTAATTTATTCTGCTATGGTTCACGTGTAAGGAAACCCCTCCGAATTCATAATGCGAAATATCGATCATTAAACTGACCGTAAAGTTATGTGAATGTCGATAGTACCACGCGTGCTCTTTGTTTTATTTGTCCGCGAGGCTACTTCTTACGCATACTTTTTTATCCAAACAAACAGTAACAGACAAACTCTTAAAAATCAATAAAAAACACAATGTTAACCAGCTTAACTTCTCAATCAGTCACTTCGTCAGTTGTTTAGCCTTAAGTACTGACTACAACTTTTTTATGTTTCACAAAAATACTAAACATAGAAACTCCTGATTTATGGCTTGCAATTCTTCTCAAATAGCATCAACAAGTTTTACAGGATTCATGACTTTGAATATAAAGCTACCGTTGAAGATTGTCTCATACATTTTCAATTGGATTGCAGTCGGATGAATTCGTAGAGCATACATTACAGGAACACCATGATGTTGCAACGCTAAATTTATAATACCAGAATTGGGCCAAGAGTTTATTTGTTTACAAATATGAAATTCTATTCCAAACTCCTTGGCAATTGAGAATAACAATGGGTTGAATAACCAAATCGTGAATATATACATTAAATACCTAATTGGTAGTTACGTAAAGCTAGACAGTGCAACAACAAAACTATGTTGTACGCATATGTTATACGCTGATTCGTAGGTAGAAACTTATAAAAAGAGGAGGTTAAAGATTCAAGAGGATTTTACAGTCGGCTTAACTGTCTAGACTATACACCAGGCAACCAATAGCACTTCAAAGCTTTTTAAATGACAAAGCAAAAGTGTAAGAAAAGAAAATATTTGTCGTATTTCACTGAATGCGAATACTAAAAACCTTAAAGAACCTAAATCCTATAAGCAAAAATTGAAAAAGCAAAATACAGAATGTTGAGTGTCACTTTTATAAGAAGTGGCCTGCTCCTAGGATGAAATTTACGTCTCGTTAATTAGACTTCATTCCTTTTTTCCAGTAATGTTCAATCAAATCGTTTACAATTCTTGTACAGTAAGGCCATTCATTAAAGTCAATGAAAATAAGACGATGGCCCATTGTTTCAACAAAATGACTCTATGACACTGTCTCGGTATTTTATGGGCGTCATTTTTCCATTAATTCAAACCAATAAATCAATGCGGTCATTAAGTTTTTATGTTATTGTTGTTCTCTTTTTCATTTTATTCGCAATATTCAGTAGTAAGACCTATACATTTGCGTCGACAACCGAAAAGCAGCTCTAGATACTTAAAGAGTAAAGTCAATATCGTATCAACGATAAAAACCATAATCAAAAACCGGTATTGGATAAATTTTTCCGAACATACGAGTGTTACTGGAACATATCTGGTTTAGACAGTTAAAGACCTTGATCCTGAAAGTCATAATTTGTACTGAAACAAGGAAGCGTCTCAGGGAATTAAAAACGATCATAAACACTGTAACTGGAAACTCCTCTATGAAACTAATCTTGCATAATCGCTGATGACGCAGATTATAGAATTTACGAAGACGACAAAAAAGCTGCCGCTCATATAATTTGGTCTTATCAACTCTACACTAGACCGCCTTGAACATAAATGTTCTCGACCCAGGAGACGTGCGGCACCTGAATCCTTTAAGAATCTGCTCCTGTTTGAGTGCGATTCGCATCACCGGTATCGCTTAACTTGATAGTTGGCAAAATGAGCCGTTGACTTAAACGTTGCCCAACAGGCATTTAGATTTTTTTCTACCAACTCGTTCTTGTGAAATCATTTATCGGAAAGAAGTAGAATTCATTAATTTTCTACCATAGCAAAATTAAATAATTTTAATCAACAATACAACAAATATCGAAAAGTGAACACCGTATTCTGTAGATAAGCCGTTATAAGATTTTTCTTGTCCACTTGGCTGAATATAACACGTCAATAAATCCAATTGAAATCAGTAATGAAAAGATTTTTAATTTAGGATTATGTTACTAAGACTTTACTTCTCGAACAATATTTATTACAAAACAAATGTCGAAAAAACAAGGCACAACCGGTAGTAACATGATTATAACAAAGCAACAACAGAAAACATAAAAAAGCTTCTTCTTGTTCATCATCGTCTAAGCCAAATCTCGTTTTCACGACTCTCGTTGAAACCCGAAAACGCTTTCTCGTCTCACGACTTTAATTATGGCGGGTTCTTTATCGGATTCCACTCTCGGCACGTTTATTTATATGTATGCATTTGTAAGACTTAGTCCTGGTCGAAAATAATAATAGTTAGAATAATGTTAAGAAGAAGAATACGTGAAAAAAAGTCTCACGCCCCTGCTGGGGCTCCAAGAGAGCTGTCAACATTGAACACCATTAAGTTCTCCACTATTCGATTAAGTAACAGATTTATAAGCGCGAATAGAAAAATCGTGAAACTCTGTTGACTGACGATTTGTTGAAATATTATGACAGCTTAATTAATCGTGAAAATAAAAAAAATAATGATTATGGTGTTTGATCCATTACTAGTTATTTTCCTTTCATTGCTGTTTGAGACTAGCGAGATGGTCTTTTCGAAAAACTCAAAGTAGAGTTTGAATGTTCGCACGTTCCAACAATTATACCGGCTTTGTTCAATTGGCGGCAATTTCAAAAGGAAAAAAGCAACCTTATTTGCGCGTCCCGACTGCCTTTTTTAGCAACGCCTCGTTTCGGAGGAGCGTCTTCACATATGTACGCTCTCTCGGCCAAGAACCGGGAACGGAATTACGTTATTACTTAGCCGTTTTGTCTTTAGTTGTTCGGGTAATTACCCGAGCGTCTTACTTAATTTTATTGTTATTACCATTTCGGATCGTTTAATCAAATAGAAAAGTATTGATTAAGACAAATACTTATGTAAGGAATTCACCCTCCGAATATTTAATACAAACATTATCGAATTTCATTTGAAGAACATTTTCAGGACATTATACATGTTTTTGTGACCTCGATTGTATAAATTAGTAATTTTTCCTCGTTGCCATATGCTTAATAAATAAATATTCAAGTCATCAGTTAATCATCAGCGCATATAAATACCTACATGTTATTTATCTACACATCATTTTAAAATCCTCTATAAATTACAGATCTTATAGTTGTCGAGCAAACTCTGGGAACTTGGGAGTCTTAAGATGGTAATTCTGAAAGTTTATGGATAAAACAAAACAAGTGAATGACTATAAATTCTTTGATAAAATGAATCTTGACCTCCATATTTCGCTGAAACCAGTAAAATTTTTTTTAAAATCTACATTTATTATTAAGTCCAATTTTTCTTTCACAGGGAGATGTTTGGACGTGTTGGAATGAAATAACGAGCCTAATTTCTTGGGAAATTTTTAGTGAAAGGTACCATAGTAATATTTAAACCCCGCCCAATCGAGACTTGCTCTTGGGTATTTTGCCAGACTAATTTGTGATAAAGATTTGTGAGAAATATAAGCTTGAATTAGCAAGAAGACCAATACTGTAAGTGAAATATCAAGATCACTAATATAACTACAATAGTATCAATCAAATACCAGAACTTTCGTAATCTTCGTATTAATCTTATTTCTCTTCGTCATTATAGACCTTCGATAATTTCGTAACCGTTGTAGATCACAATTTAATTTTTCTTTTAACGCATTTATGTCACTCGGCTAGTGACATATAGATCAAAAGAAATGTGCAATTTATTCTTGTAGAACGATATAAAAATATGAGAAAATTCAAAATTATTTCTGAAATGTTGATCAGCACACCCAGCATAATTACGGGAACTCTTTACTTTATTATTTATATATAGTTTTAGTTATCAGAAAGTTTCTGATTTCGTCTTATATTGCAGTCTGTCTAGTTCCTATTATATAATAAAAAAAAATAGGTAGTGGTTTTTGTAATAATACATGGATCCTTGAATCTTGGACTCAGTTTCTTGGCACAATCACAGTATTTCTTTCTGATTCTCAAGACTAGCTCTATAACTGAGTTTCCGTCTGGGCTTAATTGTCTCATTGCCAGTCGAAAGATTTTTACGTTTTGCTCACAACTACGGTGAATATCTTCAAGTACAATCGTATATTGTCAATGAGGTCGTTCTGGCCTCTATCTCCTTGCCATTGAACATGTCATTGAGTGTTGTAAGCGAAACATTAAAATAAGATGCAAAATATTTTGGACCACGGCAATTCACTGACTTCGAAGAAAAACGACATAAGTCAATAGGAAATTCATTTGATTTATGTCGTTTTTCTCCGAAGTCAGTGAATTAAGCTCGGATGAAAATTCTTTTAATGAATGTTCCGGTTATGAAAGTCTTCAATCTTTGACTAGTACCGAAGAAGTACTATGTAGAAAATTGTTTTATAGGATTATCATAATCGATATTGCCAATTATAAGTCAGAGACTTTTTAAAGCATAATTTTATAAAATACCTCATGACTTAAGTATCTAAATTATTTTATTTTTTCAAAATTCATATCAGCATATTCCGATGTCAATCAATACTAAACGTAATTTCAACTTCATCGTCTGATTTTGTCAAGCAAAAATTTTTATTTTGTATAACTTTTGAGAAAATCGAAAGAAAATCCTTGACATGCGTTCGGAATGACAGACTTTGAGAAGAGGCATTTTCGTAGGATGTATTTTTTTAAGAAATCCCAACCGTCACGATGCTATTCGGAATTTTACGTGGGGGCGGTAATTTAATTTTTATTTAATATTTGCCAACTTTATTTACTTTAATAAAAGAAGTTAAAAGTGTCTAATGTTGTTTCTCTTTTTATCACTTATTATGATTTTTGATTGATTTTCTCTTGCAACGCCAATTGTTGTAATCGAAAATTGAACATTACTAAACACCATAAATAACAACCGGAGGGCGTTCTTGAGCAATTCAATAACATTGTATCATGTCCCATTATTATTCCGTTAAAACCATTTTAACCTGGTACCATGATGATGTGTAAAAGTCATTGTTACTTGCCTTATCTAGGTTTGTAGGATATAACATGGGCCATTCTTGCATTTCTCAATTTCAAGTGTATATTTCCAGCTGAACTAGTCGTCGCCGAGAATAACCCGAATACAGGAATAATTTGTATTCGTTGTATTTTAATTCATTTTCTGGTACGGATATTAGAATCAAACTAAAGTCCATGATGACATTTCGAGGATTCCGATACTTTTGAAAATAGATTCGGGAAATTTATGGGTCGCGTTCAACGGGCAACAAAGTTGCGAAGCCAAAAACACTGGACGCAATAATATACGCCATTATAAACGAGTGACATCTGTTTGCTTTAGTTTAATTCTTCTCTTTTACAGTACGATGATTATTTTTCCTAGACTAATCGCATTCCCGTTTCACACGCGTCCGATGCGAAATAGAAAAGCGCTTTTCTTAACAAACTAAAGGACCGCATCGTCTGTTCTCGGCCCGCTATTTCTGGATATATGTGCGTCTAGTTAATTAATTCCGTAATTCTGGACTTAAAATAATGGCACTGACCTAGCCTAAGCCAGACACAATTAGGACTTTTCTCTCCAGAAACTGGTATTTTCATTTCATCGCGTAAAAGGAAAAGATCCAAATAAGATAAAGAAACTCCATTTGCTGCTATTTTCGTTATATGCGAGTTTTCATACATAAAATAATACAGGGTATTGTTCCTATGTCGATTGTTAAAGCTACGGGAGTGTCGAGGGAATGGAAAAACTAACACAAAACGTCATTTTGAGAGGAAACTTTCTTGTTTTAGCTTGAAATTAGAGAACATTTGTGAATTTCTATCCTGTTCATTTACATTTTATACTTGTTTCAGTACCTATTTCATGTACCTAAATATTGTTCAAAATGTTTTTTTTTAGTAATAAAATGTGATGATTACGTCTATCACTGATGCAATGCGGGACTTTCAATAACTTCCAAGCAAAGGGCCGCCTACAAACTGGAATATGTGACGATGCGTGAAGGAACTTATGAAGGAATCATAATACTTTGTAACAACTCATTGTCTATGTGGCGACCGGTAGTAGGAAATAATTGATAAGGCCAAAAACAAATAAAAAGGAAGAAGAGTCAATTGACAGAAGGATGATTTTGACAGGGAAGGATCGAGAAAACGAACGTTGTTTTGGAATTTAGTTTTGAAAGAGATGTTATATAAAAAGTTCGAGAGAATATAAGTTTACAAGTTACATAAACAATTGCTGATTTTTCTTATGCGGGACTAATACAGTCTACATACTCATATTGATACAAAATAAAACGAAACATCTAAACTAATTTGCATCAGTGAGAAAATTCGTTAGGAACCTGAAGAAAATTTCCCTTTCGCCCACAACTTTTTCGGTTTTAAACTTTTCAGAAAATATGAAGTTTAGTATTTCGAATGTAACGCACTTAATTCAACTCTTAAAATATTGAGACTACCTTTTGGATATGGAAGATAACATTAAGTTGATGTCGTTTTTGTGTGGTGTGTAGTGGGAATTTCACCATGATGGGTAAAGAAAAATGTGAAGAATGTCTTTCACAAAACTAAATCTAGGCCACATGAAAAGAATTTCCGGCAGTTTTTATCAAAAGGTTTTAACTGCAATTAAATGGCCGTCGATGTCACTAAAAATTTTCATTTTGCAGATTTTACGAGAATAACTTTACGACCTTTTACTTCCAACTTTTCTCTTTTCAGTGTACAATGCGTCCCAGAATTTAATTTCTTTTGTAAATTAATATCTGAAATTTCCTATAGGTATATATCATTCTTTTAATACGTGTCATTAACATGAATTACAATCAAATTCAATAGGAAAAGAAAGCCAGAAAGATGAAACTTCTTGGGGAACACCACATCTAAAAGACACAAAACACATGTTTTTCACGTGTTATTTCATGTTTGTTTCTATGCGTTGTGAACGAAAAGATAATTTCTTTGACCCGAGTAAAGAATTATTTTTAACACCTCGTTTAAGCGTTTATGTAATTATGTTGTACAAAACTGATGGGTCAGACCTGTTATTTTGTCCATTACGGTTGAATTGGATGCATGACGTTTGGGTGTGTTGTAAATAATAATTCGCCGCGATTGGTTTTAAGACCGAGTCGACACCTTGTCTTAACAAGAAAAAAAAAATGTATGATGAAATATTCGAGAATAAGATTCATTATTCATATGTGAATCGTACCGACTAGAAAAAAGAAAAAAAAACGTTGTTTTCGTGTTATTCAAAGGTGTTCCTCGACGTGTCGAACAAAATGAATACGTCTTTATTTAATAAAAACAATAACATTTAAACAAACAACGGATTATCGATTGAATCCTGCCGACTGCGTCTGCAATTAACTAAATTTAAATCTTAGATCCCTTGAAAAAGTTTTTTTTCTTACAAACATACATACATATATGGGGTGAAAGATATGCAAAGTGTCTAGGAACAATTTTAATTTATTTGAGAAAGTGATTGTAGCTATATTTCAATTTTAAATATAGGTGGCTACTCACTTTTCAGGATTCGTACTACTTTTTATAGACTTTTTTACTAAAAATGCAAAATAAGGAAATTTACAAGTATAGGTAGGTCTGTCCGTGGACGACCTGCAAATTTGAAACAAAAAGTGATACAAAAAAAAATGATTCTACAAAAGTTGTTTAGAATAAAATAGAATTTCTTGATGTAGAAAAAGAAAGCATGTTTCCGAGAAAAAAATATTAATGACGTCACGCAGGCCATTTTCCTCAATTTTAAAAAAGCTAATTTTCAACTAAAAAGAAACCTTAGGAGACCTCACTTAACACATTAACGGTCACGGCGATCCCTAGGGACCGCCGTTCTGAGTTTGTCGAGTCAAGTCACGTCGGTTCCTAGGAATCGCTTTAAATTTTTGGAAAAAAAGTAGAAGAAAAATGTTAACAATTGTTTTTTCATTTTATTCTCCTCTTTTCAAAAATTTTTAATAGACAACAAAGCTTGAAAAAATTAACTTGGCCCAAGATGCAAAAATGCAAGGTTTCCTTGGCCGTTAACGTATTAAGAACCCTTATTCAGATTTTGTATTCCGGTTTGCGCTTTCTCATAATAGGCTCGAAGAATCGAGTTTGGATTCTGCTCATAAAAAAAACTAAAGAAAATATATCGGTAGCTGAGAGATAAACTGTCGTAACTCCACTTTTACTCAATACGGCGTTAACAATATTATTGCGTTGCACTTATTTTAATTTTCTAGTATGGTAAAAAATGGTAAGCCCCGCATTGATCATTTGCTCTATTTTCAAATTTGATAATGTAACATCTCCATTTATTAGTGAGGTAACATAGAAATTTGTTTTGCTCATTACTGAAAATTTCAATTTATGGACATACGACAGTTTACCTCTCAGCTACCGATATATACGAGGTGTCCCAGAATTGCCTGCAAATATTTTAACTGATGAAAGTTGATCATATGAAAATACATGAGGAGCTCGTTTTCAAAGGGTTACAAGTTCATATAGAAAAAAATGGACTTGTTGCATTTTGACAACGAGCTCCTCACATTTTCCAAGTTTTCGAAAATATAATTTTATTAAAAAATATTTTATTTTTGTCCTTGTTTCAGCGTTCATGGACCAGCTGGTATCATGACGTAGTTTGAGATCATTACATATTTGTACAACGTTGCTACTTTGGCAAAACGTGTCAAAATATTTACTATACTTTAATGTAAAATTCAAGCCATTTCGCAAATTGAAATTTGCATAGAAACGAGTAGGTATTTTTGGGAAATCGATTTTAACATTCGATCGATTATTTTTAAAATCTTATTTCATATTTAAGATTTGGTCATATAACGTAAACAATATTTTGTCGGTTTAGAGGTAAAACTCATTAAGTGCAATTGTATTAGTTAAAATTCAGCTTACAATTAGTGAATTTTAATGCCACAGCTTCTAAGCAACTGCACCTAATAAATTTCCCCACTTTAGAATAAAGAATAACGAGTGTAGTAATGTACAAACTTATTGTTTCTTTGGATACATATTCCTGAAATTTATCACATCGTACGAATAACTAATTTTTGTACAAAATTGCACTTAATAAGTTTTGATCAAAATAAATGTTCAAAATACCTACCGTTATTTCCAACACAAATATGAACTCTTCTCAACAGTGAAGCACTTCGGTTCCTGATATAAGTTTGTCACGAAAAACTGCCCATGTCTCTTAACTGGAGTACAATGGATAGAAACGTACGTTCACTTAGCACACGGCGATTTTGAAAATGTTTTTCAGAAAAAAATACGAAAGAATAACACATCACAATATCGGTTAACGTTTGAAAAGATTCCCATTTTAGTTATTTTCAGTGGAAAATAACAAATAACGTCGGATGTCAACCTTCAAGAACGATTTCGTACTGAGGAGAGTCCTTCGGGAATGCTAACCTGTTGACAAATAACATAACCCTACAATTAAATTTAATTAAACAACGCCTTCTCAACAAATTCAAATACAAGGGAAATAATAATAAATAATCTTTTAGTAACAATACGAATTGATCGGTCGAGGCATTACTATATTATGGGTTTGGATTGGGACTTTTTCACCTAAAGGTACTTTTACATGGACTACTTTTAGAAAAATTAATTGCTCAACATGCAACTTCCGACTGCATTAATAGAACAATGTTTTGCAATTTACGACAATTATTTTGACAATCCATCTCCATATCAGTGCCTGCTGCCCCATGTCGAGAAACGTTTCTCGGGTCGTTCTTCGCATTGCCGTTGTAATCGCCGAGTTTGAAAAGTTGCCAAATTGTCCATCAATATATCACAATTATTAAAACAATTAATTGCTTTATATTGATCCATATAATAATTGCTGTGTGTTGCTAGATATTGTTGTGACGTTAAAAACACTGAATATTGCTGTGACCTGGTCAATTTTAATCGTCCGTGTAAAGGTACCTTAACGTTACGGTAACAAGACGAAACAAAAAAAATATTTCACGGTTAATATTGATTAAATGGATTTCAAATTAATAACGTCTCAAGATCTTAAAGATAATTTTCAAAAGTTGTTAAGACCTTATTAAAGCAAATTTCGAGAAACAAAAAAATTTCCCGTACTCAGGAAATTGCCGAGTTTCACCGGTTTAAATATTCGCAGACAATTCTGGGCCATTCTTTATAAAGCTGGCATCCGAAGAGTAGTTTTTGATTAACTTCTTGGGAACCATATGAGGCTTCAATTGTTGTGCATAAATCACTACTATTCTAACTGTAATTGGTAAAAACAGCAACTAACAGCCATATTGTAATTGAAGATATCGGATTCAGGAAAACATTAAAGCAAGCGGTGCTTTGCATTTATGGCCCTGATTTCTTTCATTTGAATTTCTTTGTCGTCTTTCCTAAAGAATATAATTCAGTTCTTTATTGAGAAAGTTCTTTTTAAACATTGTGTGTGTACATTGAAACGTCTCTGAAAAGTTTCCTTAAAACTAATATTTTTCGAAAAACATTTTCATCTGTAGAATCGCCTTCTTAAACACAAAAACTTAGAAACATAACGATTAATCGTACCGTAGCTCATAAGAAAAACCATATAACTTTCAATACTGTCATTTTTCATACAACTCCATACTAGGAATCATCTAATTTACCTGTACACGCTACGATTTATCGTTCTTGCAGCAGCTTTGGCCGATGTCGTACTGCATGCTGCACGATAAACCGTTCCGCATGTAGAGTGTTTATATGTAATTTCCAAGTTATTTCTGGATGCAATGTTAACATTTTTTCCTCAATTTTGTCAGTTCCTACGAAAGCTGGGAAGCTTCAATGAAATTGGGTTAAATAAAAAAGGAAAACCGCTGTTTGATTGTATGGTTGCTGCTGTGTTATTTAGTTAAGAAGAAAGAAAGAAGCGACGATATATTGGTGTAAAGAATAGTATGTACATGCAAAGAAGTAGTGACTGACTGTGCGGTTTTTGTATAAAAGAAAGGCCAGATACTACCGGCCCGTTAACCACTTAAATACCTCTATATGTATATTGTGCAAAATATACAGTTTATCATTGACGCATGACATATAACTTAAAAAACATTCAATTAAAGTAAAAGTTTGTGGACCTGCTTTAAGCCAGAAAATTAGGTAGACAGTGCAGCAATTTGTAACGATTATGGACAAATAAGTGCGTTATCATGTAACGAAAACTGTTTTCTTTATCAAATTTATCCTTAATTTGGTATCAAAGAGAATCAATCAGCACAGAGTTGCCTTGTAACTCGAACATTCCGTTTTGCGAGCTGCGAATTCTTCTACACAACAGAGCAAAGTGTGCATCCATCTAGCTAATAACCTTTTCATGTACAATTTTTGGTGTAGAATATTTTGTACATGTTCTAACTAATTGTAATTAAAAAGTAGTAAATTGAAATTTGTACAATGTGTGATCAACAAATAATGGGAATTTTGAAATTGCAATTGACATATCTTATCCTTGTAGTTGATTATTTTGGCATGGAATTCAATCACTGTAAATAACACACATAGTTGTATGTATAACCGCTGCGACGCTTTATTTAAGTTTTATATACAAATGTATAAGATTTTGATACTTTTTTGCATTTGGCGATTTCTTGTGTGGCTATGATGGCGATATTGCATAAAAGAGGGTTTCTTACATTTTTTATCAAAAGCGGAACTATGCAATGCAACTATGCAACAATGAACAATGCAACTAATTATTCACAATGACAAAAAGCTTTTTGTGAAGATAGTACGTCATAATTATGAACTTATGAATGGTAAAAATGTTTCCAGGGGGAAAGTATGTAAAATGACACAAGATCTGAATGTCCTTTATGAATTTTTACTATCTAGTTATACATTTAATAAAAAGTACTATCTACAAATTTTGCATAACTCCTGGAAAAAGATAATAACCGTTTTGTAACCACAATCATCCCATATTCTGGATTTTTTATATACTTACAAAATGGTTGCCGGCGATGAGTATTGATATAATCACTTGAAAACAGACTATAGACATGAAGAAAACATGCAAAATCTTCGAAGGTAATATGGAGACACCTTAACCGCTTACGGCATCAGGATTAAATGTGCCCGGAAACTAGCAAATGACGTCATTTTTATGTATAATAATCGATCTTAAGTAGTTCAGGTGTTTGACCTGCTTATTCATGTGAGGTGGGAAGTCTCACAACATCCACGTTACAGTCCCGACTTGTTTTATTCGAATATAACTTTTTTGACTCATTAAGACACTGAAAGTCAAAAATGGCAAGTCCTTTCGGGTGCGTATGTAGTGTTTACAGTTCAAGAACGATTCAACAATCAGTCATATGAATTTTACCAGAAGAGTTAGGAACATTTAAAAATTTAATTTTATGATTTCTCTTAAAATCGTTAAATTAGAAAATAGCCTATAACATAGTTCATAATCGAGTTTCTCTTGCACTTAGAAATTCCAGTCAACTGGAATTTGTAATTCCAAAGTTGATTTTTTGAAATGTTCTTTACACAGCCCTGATTTGAATGCTGTAGGGAACTTGTGGGATATTTGGTTAAGCAAATCTGAATTATGGAATGCAATCTAACGAGATAGAAAGGCCGTTCAAGAGAGAATTTAAAGAAACTAAGGAATTCGATGCGACGAAGATAAATATTCATTTATTATGACCACACTATATCCACACAGTGGCGGACAAATCGGTAACAAACGGTTTTCTCCACTTAGTACACACGACATATCAGATCGATATAAAATATTACCATATTTTTTATCTCCTTGATCTTTTAACGGGCACCAGAGGATTCCTCAAATAAAGGCGGCAAATTAAAAAAAATCGTCCTTAGCCTTGAGTACAGTCATGAAAAATCGTCACGCCTTGGAATGTAGAGAATTTACGAGGGAAAATTTTAATTTATCGTATTTAAATTTAAATGCCGATATCGTTTTTATGTAATTTATGATTTTCTTCAGTCCGCGGCGCTAAGGAATACCTGGCGATGATAACAAATTCATTGCGATCCAAACGATTCGAAAAATCTTATTTAACATGCGAAACGATCCATGATTTTCGATCATTTTACGACTTCCGCCTTTGCAGTCCAAAATATGTGCATTGTCTATTATTCGACACGTCAAATAGACGAGCGCCTGACAGCCACGAATAAAAAGAATGGCAATTAAAATGTCTGTCCCTGTTTTATGATCGTACCGAGACGCCAGAAATAGTCGGAATTTGAAAAAGTGAGAATTTACGGGATTCCATTTACACGTATCTCCTTTAGGTGAGTTTTATTTTTAACTTTTAACGTTAAAGAACTATAATATCTGACATACCGTAATCTACCATATATCAATAAATAATATAAATTAACAAATAAACATTTGAATTCAAAAAAATTACCGTTAAAAATCGGATAAAGCGGACATTCAATAGATGGCGTATAAAAATTTTTTCTTTAAGTAATATGTGGCCCCATCTCTTGGTTATATCTTAAACCAAAACAAATAGTGTTATATTTTTGTGTTGGTTTCTTTATTCATGTGTTCAAATAAATATGTTCTCTAGATTTTGGAATTTCTTTAAAACGGTAAAAATCACTGCAAGACACTGCAATGTAATTTTTGTGTAACTTTTATTAATTCCCTTCTAAACTTCCATTATTCGTAACAACGTCTTCGGTAACTTTGGCGGTTGTATTTGACGTAAGACAGTTGACATATAAAGACAAAGTGTACTACGCAAGAACAAATAGTTTATTAATTAAATATAAATTATAAATTTGTCAAACATTGAAAGAAATTCATATCGAACAAGGAAACATTTTCAGTCAACAGTGAAACCAACTTCTTAAGTATAAACGTTGAAAACAATAGCTACATTTTAAATTTTCCATTTCATAACGGAATTTCAATTTGCAGTGTCATAGTTGTCAATCGAAGCGTAGGAATCGATTCGTTCGCGCAAAAGATTTGCCAGTTGAATCGCTTTTTACATGTGGTGTTCGCCGGCTTAATAAAGCAAAAGCTCGCTTTAAAACACAATTTAGCGCGTTAGAGAAGCCAATCTGAATTTTGGAAATATGCAGCAAGAGACTCTCCAACTCATACAGGTCCTAGAAAAGACAGTATCGCCGGGTGAGTACAAACAAATGGCAGGCTTTCCACCTGCAACCTTCAGGTTGTCAATAATATTCAATTTATCCTCAAGTCGGGGTAACCCTTCTGAAAATTTATTATGATTCATAACGAGAAACGCAATTACGTTGGCTAAAAACATGCGTTTAAAAGCAGTTTTCGTCCTACGTACTTGATAACCTTCCAGATTTTTAAGGTCATTGATCTATTTATTAGAACAGGAACATGTTATCAAGACATTCTCAACATTAAAACAACGAAACAATTCAACTCCATTAATTTCCAGATAAAAATGACCAGGAGCAAGCTTCATCCTTTCTCGAGCAAGCTGCCACTACAAACGTTCTTGGCTTCATTAGGACTTTGTCTGATATCCTTCGACATGGAGGCAATAGTCTTGTGGCCCGTATGGCTGGCGGTTTACAATTGAAAAATCAGCTCACGTCCAAAGATCCAAGTGTTAAACTGCAATATCAACAGCGATGGCTCGCCTTTCCCGAAGATATTAGAAATTATATTAAAAAGAATGTCCTTGGGGCATTGGGCACTGAAACTAGTCGTCCCTCATCAGCAGCACAATGTGTCGCTTATATTGCAGTCACCGAATTACCACAAGGCCAATGGCCTGATCTTATATCCACTTTAGTGAATAATGTTATTAATGCCACTTCTGAAATGCAAAAAGAAGCTACCTTAGAGACTATTGGATATATTTGTTCAGTAAGTATTAGCCATAAATTTGTTTGCAGGAGGATAATATTGCCGTTGCTTTTTCAGGAAATTGAATCAGACGTCTTAACTTCACAGTCAAATGTCATTCTTACCGCAATTGTTCATGGTATGAGAGGTTCAGAAACAAATAATCATGTGCGGTTAGCAGCAACCCGAGCTCTTCTAAACTCACTTGAATTCACTAAAGCCAACTTTGAATCGACAATGGAAAGAAATTACATTATGGAAGTTGTATGCGAAGCTACTCAATCAGAAGATACTCAAATTAAAGTAAGATCTACATTTGTAATTCTGTTCGAATTAACCTCAAATTTGCCAATTAGGTTACGGCATTGGAATGTTTGGTAAAAATTATGTCGTTATATTACCAACACATGGAGGCTTATATGGGTATGGCGTTATTCGCCATTACTTTGGAAGCAATGAAATCAGAAAATGATGCTGTTGCCTTGCAGGTAAAGCACTAAAATAACTAAAAAGGATGATTTTTATAAACATGGATTCAATAGGGTATAGAGTTTTGGTCAAATGTTAGTGATGAAGAAGTAGATTTGGCCATAGAGGATTCTGAAGCTCAGGAAGCTGGCAGGCCACCCTCCAGGTAAAATAGTCATTAATATTTGCTTGCTCAAATTTCTATATTAAATTTTTAAGAGTTTCGCGCCATTATGCCAAAGGTGCTCTCCAATATATTGTTCCAATTTTATTGCAAAAACTTACAAAACAAGAGGAATTAGATAATGAAGATGATTGGAACCCCTGTAAAGCAGCAGGAGTTTGCTTAATGCTATTGTCCACCTGTTGTGAGGATGAAATCGTGCCTCACGTCCTACCTTTCATCAAAGAAAACATTAAATCAGATAATTGGAGATACCGAGATGCCTCTCTTATGGCTTTTGGGTCAATTTTGGGAGGATTAGAAAACGTCACTTTAAAACCATTAGTTGAACAGGCTATGCCAACTCTTATAGAACTTATGTATGATAGCAGTGTTATGGTAAATAATAACATTATTTAGGTATGAATAATATTCCTACAATATTTGCGTTATTTTGGACGTTAGGTAAGAGACACTGCTGCATGGACATTTGGTAGAATTTGTGAAATAATTCCTGAAGTGGCCATTAACGAAAATGTTCTAAAACCATTACTAGAAGGTTTAATTACAGGCTTAAAAGCGGAACCAAGAGTTGCTGCGAATGTATGCTGGGCCTTTTCAGGTACACAATTTATTTAATTTTTTTGTTAAATTGTTATACTAAAAATTTTTTAGGCTTGGCGCAAGCTGCTTATGAAGCGGCCTCAGTCGATATGGGAGGGGGCGATGATACCACCCCAGACACCTACTGTTTATCGCAATATTTTGAATTTATTGTACAAAGGTAGTTTTTTCTTTATTTTGACGATTTTAGTCAATATGTAATAATTAATAAACAGGTTATTGGAGACTACTGATAGACCCGATGGAGCCCAAGCAAATCTTAGACCAGCTGCTTACGAAGCTCTCATGGAAATGGTTAAAAACTCTCCGAAAGATTGTTATGTCACTGTACAAAAAACAACAATGGTCATTCTTGAGCGATTACAACAAGTGAGTTTTTTCGATTACGATTGAATCATTTAGGAAACTTATATTATTAGGTTCTCCAAATGGAATCACACATCAATAATCACAGCGACCGATCCCAATTCAACGACCTGCAATCGTTATTATGTGGCACTTTACAGTCAGTTTTACGGAAGGTCACACCCGAAGACGCTCCACAGATTTCTGACGCTGTAAGTTATTGTTTTTTTTGCAAATACTATGAAAGAACGTTCTTCTTTAAGGTTATGACTGCCTTATTAACAATGTTCAACTCAAACAAAAGTGGTGGAGTTCAAGAAGATGCCCTTATGGCTGTTTCGACTTTGGTCGAGGTCCTAGGAGAAGGTTTTATTAAGTACATGGATGCCTTCAAACCCTTTTTGTACTTAGGTTTGAAAAATCACCAAGAGTATCAGGTATAAGCATGTTTTGAAGTGGCCCAAATACATATAATTAACTATTATCGATATAGGTGTGTGGAACTGCAGTTGGATTGACAGGAGATATTTTCAGAGCGCTAAAATTGAAAGCTCTACCATATTGCGACGAAATCATGACTTTATTGTTGGAAAATTTAGGTGAACCTTCAGTACATCGTAGCGTAAAACCACAAATTTTGTCCGTATTTGGGGATATCGTTTTGAGCATAGGATCAGAATTCAAGAAATATCTAGAAGTTGTATTGGCCACTTTAGCTCAGGCTTCTCAAGCACAAGTTCGTATTCATCATAATTTTTATTAAAAACATGCAATATATCAAACTGATACTTTTAGGTTGACCGCAGCGATTTTGATATGGTTGAATATCTAAACGAATTACGCGAAGGTGTTTTAGATGCTTATACTGGAATAATCCAGGGATTAAAAGGGGATGGTCCGACTCCATCGCCAGATGTCCTTATGCTAGAACCGCATATTCCGTTTATAGTTCAATTTATCATTGTTGTAGCTCAAGATACTGAACATTCGGATGGAACTGTAGCCGTTGCTGCTGGTACATAATATTAATTTACCTCTTTTCAATGTTTTTATATATTTTTAAACAGGAATCGTTGGCGATTTATGCACAGCATTCGGTCCACCAATGGTACAACTATTGGATTTGGTACCTATTAATGAAATGCTGGCTCAAGGCAGAAGATCTAGAATTTCCCGTACAAAAACTTTGGCCACCTGGGCATCTAAAGAGCTTAGAAAATTAAAGATTATGCAAACGCAATCGACGGCGCCTGCAGCTAGTTGGTGAGTACACACATGATGATTAGGCTCAAAATGTTTTAAGGTTTGTAACGAGAAAAATCATTTTTGTACAGGAAACTTGTGGAGGTTCAACAAAAATTTTATTGAGGCTGTAATCAGTAAGTTCGTCATTTGTGTGTCTTAATTTCTTTGTTCGTGTCAATTTCGCGATTAATTTTTTGTTATAGCTTTTTGAATAGACCTTAAAACGTTGATGAGCGTTCCGTAACTTTATTATTAGGTTGGTAGGAAAGTAATGTCGATTTCTCTCTAATTCAAATCTAGCGCTACATTTTCCAAATACGTAAAAACCTAAGAAGAAATTTGAAATTTGAAAATTAGAATTTATATTTTTTATATGTATACCTTTTCGTGCTTAAATCGATGGGTTGCTTAAAAGTTTATGTATTTTAAAGCCTCAAAGATTTTATGATTAATGATTCAATACATTTCCCCGTTGACATTGACAAATGGGTCTTATCAGTTCTTATTTCGTTAAAATAAATTTGCGTCAACTTGGCATAATTTGTGTCAACTTAGCACTGAACATTGTACGCTATAAAGTGAAAAATTGAAAATTCACATAATTTTTCTACCAAACTATATGAGGATTGTTCGAGATAATCACGATTAAAAAAACAACGATTTTAAAAGAAACCTTAAAAATATGAGTATCACCCTTGCATTAATTTGTAGATTCTAAGCTGTTGAAATTCTAGCAATTGCTTGCGGAACGACTCCCTAATTGTAGTAAACTCTAAATCAGCATCCTAATCCATCTTTTCCATTATTTCTTTCAATTTGTTTTCGCATGGGGACAAATCCTTATTGGAAGATATCAATAATTTGAAACCATTGTTTTTCTCATGTATTAAAATTTTTGCGCGCCTCGTATCGTTTTTTTTTATTTAACATACCTCAATAAAAATCACAATTATCTATTGCTTTTTTTGCTGACGCTTAAGATTAGCGTTTTCCGCTTTTACAAATTATTTTCGTTCGTTTAGATTTTGATTCGATTTGATTAAGAAACATCAACTACAACAGTTTTGGGTCGGAATGTGGTAATAAGATCGACTTACAACCGACTGTGTAGCCACTTTGTGATAAGACTATAAATAATGGAATGAACAGTTCCACACACTGATCTGATGTTCAGCATTTCAGAAGGTTTTGCATGAAAAGCTGTTTTGCGCTGTTTTTTTCTCATCTGATACTGCAACGCTTGCAAAATGAAGAGTGAAAAATTTGTAGTGGATTCTCTTTTTTTTTTATTGAAATTTATTGCACTATTTAAGTCCAACGCTTAAAGGTCGATTAAACTGAATTTAATTACATTCCGATTTGGTATTATCTAACCATTATCAGCTAAACCATCACTTCTAAGTGTAAGCCTCTGTAAAATATTCTCATTTCCTACGTGAATCATTGTGTCTGAACTACTCTTTAAAAAAGAACAATGTACTTATCTTTAACTGATTCGTTATTAATTACTACGTATTTAAACAAACCGTGTCCCACATCAAAATTCCTTTGCTATTGCGACATAGGTCGGGTCAATAAAAGGATGTCACAAATTCGAACCTCAAATCTATCAATATCCATTAGTAGAACGTGTTTCTCTTGAGCGATGCTCACAATATTTTTAGAATTTTCCTTAATTTATCTTTTTTTTTTTAGATTCTACAAAAGACAAGAATTTCGTCCATTATCCAACGTAGATACTGGACAATGTAATAGAGGTCGTTCACCGGGTTTGCTTGGTTTAATATGCAAACGAACTGTATTTTATTCTCATTTATTATGCCAGTCGAATTGACTTTGTTTATTTGATGTAATATTATATCGGGACGAGAAAAAGTGAGCGACTATACTACATTGGACGTTCATTTTTTCATTTGTCTCCAATATCCTGTTTATTCGTTTTGAATTGAACAATGTATCATGGCGTATTTTTCTTTCAAACAGGGTTATGTAAACGGTTAAAAATTATAATCTATATATGTATGTATATTTTACACTATATTATTATCTGGATAAATAATAGGTACATGC
The DNA here is from genome assembly GCA_013372445.1 of Hypothenemus hampei. Classification (NCBI taxonomy): domain Eukaryota; kingdom Metazoa; phylum Arthropoda; class Insecta; order Coleoptera; family Curculionidae; genus Hypothenemus; species Hypothenemus hampei. Next base: position 409,414 of record JABRWK010000048.1, read on the forward strand.
ATTGGAAATTGTAGACGTTTTTCTTTAATTTAATGGTTGTTCAAGACAAAACGAGTTTCTTAATTTATATGTGACGATTTCTTATTGTAAGTGTATGATTTCCTACATGGGAATTAATGATTTTTCTTTAGACGAGTTCTAAATAAAAACTCGCCTAATGGAAATTCAATTGAAGCGATTCCGTATAAAGAGATCGAATAAAAGCTCAGGTACATATGGGTTGATGAAAAAAAGAGAGAGGTAAGAAGTTGTTCGTGTGTCGGGTAAGTTTTGATGAAAGGTTAGAAAAAGCCTTGTGTGGGTGTTTGTTTGCGATGTATTTTTTTTTTCTAAATCGTGGATTTCACAGTTAAATCGACACGATTTTCCTCTGTTAACAGAGGACTAACGTAGACCATAAAAAAAGAATCTGTGATTTGGAAGGGTTTCTGTTCGAACTGTTGCCAAATAAGAAAAAACAAATATGCGGAATCTGAATTCCGTTAGTTTTTTTTAAAATGTTAATAATTGTTAAATCAGAGAAACCTTTCCAATAAAAGCGTAATTATAATTTTGATCGAATTATAATTATCGATTCCTCGTATGTATGTGATATTTTTACTGTGTGGGGGGCGGAGGTTAGTGACGTCGCGAGAACTTAAGAAGTGTGCTACATATTATGTTAATTTCGGACATTCCAGAAAACAAAAAAAGTGAAAACAAGTTCTCATATCCTGATCGATCCCACCACTGTGGTGTATTAAAGGCTGTATGAAATTTAGTATGTAAGAAGTATGCTCGTTATTTTGTATGTAAGATGTAAGTAAGTATATTTTTTACAATTTTTTTATTTAGTCTAAATAAGGAAAGTTTCCATACACACTATCGGGCGTACATAGGCCTAGCACGATTTTTTTGTCTATTAAACCGCTCTTGGTCGTGTCGCCAACTTTATGAATTTAAAAAAAGAACGCACAAAAATTGTGCAGGAGAGTGTGAGAGTGTTTTTGTCAAGACAAACCAAAAAAAAAAGAAAGAAATATCTCTTGAAAACACAAAAAAAATAGGAACGATTTTATTCGGGTGAGTATTGTGAACTGCATTTTCTCCCTTGCGTGTTCAGTTTTATGATTGTGCCATGATTGTTGTTGTTACCGCGTGGATTTGTCTGTTAAGGGAATGTGGAAAATGGACCGTTTCTTTTTTTTAATCGAAAAAAAGGGAGATCGTCTGCGTGCATGTACGTGAGACGAGTCGAGAGTCCCTTACGTAATTTCGAGCCGATGTTTGACAATAGTCGTTTCTTCATGAATTTTTCTAGTGTGAAAATGAAGACTGATCCTCTTATGGTAGTGAATATAAGTTTGATTTAGCTCAAATGCCGTTTGTGAGTTGCTGATGAATCAGTGCCGCGGCTGTATTCCAACAATTTTTTTTTTCGTTTATAAAACTTAGATCTTAATTATTGTATTTTTCTCTTTATTTTCTTGTAAAAGATGTTCTATTTTTCTTTTTAAATTGTCTCAAATATCTTCATTTTTTTAATAATATTGTAAAATAGAACATCAGACAATTAGCTTTGATATTTTTTTTGTGACGGATATCCGTAATCTTAAATAGTGAAATATTGTTTAATGCACTTCTTCTTTATCAATAATTCTGAGTTAAACTCCACTGTGGAATCAGACATTGAAAGGATATTTTGTAGTCGTCATATCAAAAAAAAACGTTCAACATTACAAACATGGCATTTCATTCAACCTTCTTCCTCTCTTATAAATCTTATTAAGATTTCTGAAATTGTTATCGGAACTCGGAACTAAGTGTACGAATCCAATATAAACTAAACTTTCTATATTACCAAGGGCACAGTGAACCATAAAACGAGATGATATTGATTAACTGGGAATGTAAAGGAAAGGGAAATCTGGGTTAGGATTATTAGCATTGTATCCGATCAAACAGTGTACTCGTCCAGTGATCATTGGGAAAAACGAAACGAAGAGCCTTTGATCTTTACAACTTATCCATAAGAGTAGATTAAATATATCTTCCAGATCACTCGATAAACATGGGATTTCAATATGGATTTGGTGGAAATGTGAGGAAAATAGAAATTTTCTTAATCAGTTCCTTATTAGGACATAACTAAATAAACGAAATTTGAAGTGATCCTACTCCTAAAGCAATGTTTTATAATTACGAGAATTCTTCAATATGTTCTTTCAAAGACTGTAAAGAATTTCTTATTCAGTAATTTTAAAAGGAGCAATTTGCGTAGACATTTCCAGATTCCCTGTTGACTATCGTTAACAAGCTCTACGTCAGTGATTCAATTGTTCTTTGACTATTGGCTATAATAGAGCACTAATCCGGTAATTGCATCGTGATATGAGGATTGTTTAGTAAAACACAATCAAGGCATTTTTAATTCTAATGATTTAAAACAAATTCATTAAAATTAATAGAGTAAAGTATGTCCAACTGCTGAACTAATGAGCAGGTTTCCTGGTGAAAAAATGCTAGTGGCTGTAAGAAATAAATCAGGAATCTAATGGACGGTGGTAACTGACACTTTTCATCCCGGGATATTATACTCTACTTCCAATACATACTCTGAACTATGGATTTAGAATAGTAAATTTCATTACTTCCTCAGCAGTCAAAAACTGAATACAAGCAATATTTTCTGATGGATTTTCTGTGATAGATACCGTTTTACAAACCAGTCACAACGCTTCAAATGTATACTGGATATCTAAATTTATTCGTTTAGGTTGAATCACAGTAAGTTATTCCTGCAACATGTGTCATAAGCTCATTTTCACATCTATGCCTCTGATATTACCACATGTGTTCCTTATAAAAGGACTCTGAACACCTTTTCGAATTATAAGATTTTGACTGATACAATGGAGTTGCACAAGCAGGAATTTATTCACATTTTTTTCTTTGAATCTTGAGTTTATAGAAAATAAAAAAGGATAATTTTCTAGCCCAATGGTGGGCAATTTATTATCGATGGTACAGTAAAAAAATGATGAATCAGAAGAAAAGGAACTGTCACTCAAAAATCTGTATGGCGTTATATTGGCCGTAAATTGAATTTTCTTTGAAAAGTAATGGTACATTTCCTAAAATAGTTATAGAGCGCTGCTCCAGCTTCATTGAGAAGGATCTACCGCAACTTATTGTTTTCTTAGATTAGCATTATATTGTCATTATACAGAGTATTTAGTAGACAGTTTGACGAATTTTTTTGGGTGACAGAAGAAATCATTTAGATATGATTTTTTTCACAAATTTCCTAACACTTATCCTTTAGGCTTTTATAACTTTATTTTTAATAAAGCTATCGGATTAAATTAAATTTATTCTGTCACATGAATAAATTTAATTTAATCCGCCTCTTCCAAAGTAGCCATCAAAAATTAAGTAAAAAATAAAAAAAAATTATTAAATTAAATCGGTTCCGAATGACTTTTCCTAGCATCCGAAAAAATCCTTCAAATCGTCCAACCCAACACCCTGTATATTGTAGATTTAATACAAAGTACCATTTTTAATATATTTTTCAAAAAAAAAACCTTTCGTCTTTATTTTAAATGGAACACAGACACTGTTCATCTTAAAACTGTATGAATAAACTAGTCAACTACACTTGGTGTCTTCAAGCAGTTACTCATCTAAGACCTCATTAACCATGTCCTACTTTAATTTTAAAGAAATAAAAGAGGTTTACAAGTGTGCTAATTACAATTTAATGGAATGGTGTATGACCTATAAATTGCAGGGAATCAAATTGAACAATTCGACTTTCGTTGGGCGAACTTTTTTGGCCGTAACTCAAATTAATGAACTGCTAGTATGTTATCATGAAAAAAAAACACTTTTCGATCGCCAAGTTTGGTAGTTTGTCATTCAGTTTTGATGTTTACACTCAATTTATCTGATACGATATTTAGTATACATATGTTCAATTGAGGTGTTTGCAATGTTAGCAATCTCTCTAATCATCACCCAATAGTCACTGAGGCGCCTTATCAATAACATAAATCTTCATCTTAGTTTCGTACTTAACTCGAACTGTATTGAGGATTGAGGATTGGATATGCCAAAGCATTTCAGAGCCACAGATATTAATTTTTTTTAGCTACATGCTCTACCGTTATGTATAGAGTGTTTCTTAACAAATATCCGATATTTCAATATTTGATTTTTCAAGTAATTTTAAAATAGAAAGTTCCTATAAATATAGAGTTGAAACCGATTCGTTTCGAAGATTTAAGGTGTTAAATGTTAATACGTAGTGGAAAGTCACGAGGAAGAAGCGCTTGCATTCTCTGGATCTAGTATGGATATAATATATTGTCGATAAGAATTTTCCCTACCAGAATATGGAAAATATTAAGCGTTAATATTTAAAGTTTGACTACATAGTAAAAATAAATAAAAAATAATGTTTCTGTGTCTGCACTAATGATGGTATTTTGGTAAATAATTCAAAAATGGTGATATAATATATATAGAAAAAAGTAATATACTAAAAATGATTAGAAAAATGTAAGAACTTTAATTCCAAAAATTAAAAAAGATCAGATCTGCACTAAAGAAAATCGAGTAGGTCAAAGAGACCATGCCCTCTAAAAAGGCAATACCCTGTAGAAAATTCCAACGTTTAACGATATTTTCTTGTATGTTAAAACAAAGCATCTGCATAATATTTAAAAAATTTGTTTTAAAAACTACCAATATTACGAAAAAAAATAAAAAAAATTATAATTTTGAACATCCCTTTCCTTCGAAAAGAAATGTGTTTTACATACACTGCTCAACAATTACTTTTTTTTGTAATTTGTAAAATCATAGAATAAATTGAAAAGTATGTTGATATCTTAGTTTTGTTATCAGTTAAAATACATTTTGTTTGTATGTGCGTTTGTTTATTGTTATTTTTTGCCCGTAGTCAAGAACTAACAATTTTCAAAAAATACCTATGATCCTTAGCGATTATTGAGCAGTGTATTACAATTATTTGAAAAATCACCCAATGAAATATCGGATACTTATTATCAAACACCCGTATACTCAAACCAATTTCTTATAAACGACAAATGTCAGAAGATGTTTGTTATGCAATATACATTTTGGTCGATAAATATTTTTCGTATAGGTACTACCACAATTATTCCATAAATAATTTTTTAACACTTCACTCTTGGCACTTAGGTGCTTTCCCAGTTCCAATTCCCATTCACCTATGTAGTAGCGGCGTCCGAAAGATGTCGTTAAACAGTCTCTCGTCAATAAAGTATCGTTAAATATGGGGTACTGAACCTACAACCCCTGTAAAAAAAATTCAAAAGATTTCAAAGAAGTATTTTTAGATTGAAAATGGATTTGTAGTCATTCCTGTTATACATGGTGTTTCCTAAATGTTGGGCAAAAATTCAAGGACTTATTTTTTGGGTTTTTGTAAGAATATTTCGTTCTATGATGATTTTTCGAAAGCCGCTTTGTTCCAAAGTACAGGGTAGTGAACTTTTTCGAAAACATAAAAAATGTCTTAATGTTATACATTTTTATTTTATATTTAGATTATTTATGTTATTATAATGTACAATAATTGTTAAAAATGACTACCACCATTAGAATACATGCATCCAATCTTTTTTGCATTGACATTTATCGACCTCTATCTTCAAAACGAAGGGGCAATCGAAAAGTCATCAGGGGACGAAGTTTTCTAGAAATAACCTAAGGAATAGCTGTTCTAATTTTTGCCTCATATTTAGGGAACACCCTGTACAAAATAGGTCAGTTGGGTTATGTGAATATGATATAAGACATCGTAGGGATTATTATACTAGAAATAAATTTATTTTTGAATTTTCACAAATATCTCATCAAGCCCCAACCCTTTTTTCACTGAGAAATATGAAGACGTGCTAGACGGATGAAAAAATTCTTCTAGGAAATTAGACCTTTGCCGCTTCGCTATTGTGGTCAAAAAGGTTTGTCCTTTTTCGGTAAGATTGCACAACCCCAACTGACTTTATGTAAATATTTTACAACAGTTTCCTGTCCGATCGTTCAATAAAACAATTTCGTAATCTGGCCGAAAATTTTTTTATTCTTTTGACGAAGACCTCACACACACATACACCCCCCATTTACCTGCATTTTTTCTTTAGATTTTGATACTTTTGTGATATGAATTTCAAGATGAAACGGGACCGCTATGTCTATATTCGAAAACCCTGGTCTGGATTCTTGAACAATGTTTCAGTAAAATCACGAAAAAAAATCTCAATGGATAAATATAGATATTTATATTTTCAAATATTCGTGTTGCAATTTCTATTGAGACAAATTACGATAAATCAGAAATGAAGAATTCATATCCTTTTCACATCCGATTTTGTATCCTTTTAATCTGTGACTTCACTTTATCCAGCAAGAATTCATCAATTTTTAATCCATTCTTGGAAATAGTTCTTTTTTTTCTTATAGTTTTCTTCACTGCCTAATAACACGTACATGTTACTGAATCTTCAGGCAGAGACTAGATCTAAAGTGAATAGATAACAAATATCTTGAGTAAAAAAATATTAAAAAAAGGGGAGATGAGTGCCGCGCTTGTTATCATTGTCCGGTCGAATTGCAGTGAAAAGTTCAAAGTATGGTTTGGATATGTTTAATCCTAATACACATGAATTACACGTACGTGTACGATGAATAATTAGTTTCTACTACAGGGTTGTAGAAGAAACTAATTATTCATCGTACAGTTGAGAACGCAGTAAACACAGTCACTTAACGATCTTGCTCCAATACGGCCAAGAACGATAACATCGGCCGTGCCGTTCATTTTTTAGCATTAGCGAAGCGTCATTTTCTCCGACTATTTAGGTGAGAAAGTCACAATCTCGATGCAGTACTGTTGAAACGATTTAAGCCAATATTGAACGCAAAAAGTCTTAATTCGGAAAAACATAACTATAACAACTCTCATACTTATGTGTTTCCAATTGTCACAGCAAAAGTAATGGGATTACGCTATGGATTGCCATTACATTTAAAACTTATCATACAGCCCTCGTACTACTAGTTATTGAGATATAGAAATGAAAAAAAAATATGAAAATAGTTAAACTCCTTGCACTCACTATGATTTGTCGTTATTGCAATAGTTTTCACCGATATGCTACTGCATGCAGTACTATAAATCGTTAGATGTGTAATTCGTTTAACAACAAAAAAAAACAACTAGATAGAGTACCTACGGAATCAGGTGTAATAACACGTGACTTTTTCCTGTTTAGTCTAATCAAATAAACATATATGTTAAGAGAACGCCACCCCATTGAGCCCAAATTTGGTATGAACGTCAATTGAAACACAAAGGAATTGGCGTATACAATTAGCAATGGTCCAATAAAAAAAAAGAATTTAAATAACAATAGAAACAAACTGAAAATTACTAAGTGGTAATCAAAATCCTCTACGTATGGTCATTATAACTAAAATATGATTTATGATTCAAGTCAAGGAAATAGCACGTAAGCCTGAATCGAGGTTAGGTTTGCGTATTTTGGTGTCTACACTGTGTAACAGTGTGATCAAAGCTGTGTCAAAAAAATTACAAAACAAATAACCGGCAACCGGTTTTTCAGTTCGACTAAAATCGTTATTTAATGTGAAAAGTACACACTCCTTGAAAATATATACGTGGAGGTATAAAATTTTACAGCGACGTTCATGGCTGAAGTTTTTCTTTTGGAAATTCTTAATCTCCCATTACTGTTGGTTGCCCACAGTTTATTGCCAGGAATTTGCAAATGAATGAGTTTTGCTATTAAATTCCCTAATTACGATAGCAGCGAAGAAATGTTCAATAAAATATTGTGGCGCGGAGCTACGCCAATGAAGTAAAATGGTGGTCGTCTCCTAACATAGTACTGTTTAGTACGTAGTGCTAATTGGTAAAATAAACAATTTCAAATGTATTTCTCTCTTGAGAGCTGCTGCCTTAGAAATATAAAAAGAGCAATAGAACAAATACACTATGCGCGGGTCCAACAACAGTACTTGGAAATATTTAGGTCCGTTAAGAAGTCCTGTTTGCCTTTAGCTTTACACTAACAATATAGTGATTTATGAATCGCTCGGCAAAACCGCAAAACAGTTTTCCTTTTTATCAACCAACCAAAATATTATTTGTTAAAAAAGAAGAAATTATGATATCCAGTGGGCAAGCGGCAACCCTAGTTTTATTACACCTCCACTAAAAATATCTTAAAGAACAACAAAAAAAGAGTGGACGGTCAGAAGCACTTTTCCGTTTATGCCTTTATTACCCCGTTGAATTGGCTGAGTAACAACCTGCCGGTCTCTTTTGAAGTTCTTTGAGTCCCGTACGCGACTTCGTCATCCTACCCCATATAAAGCCATTATAAAGCCGCATTATAAAATAATCAAAAGTGCCCATACACCTATAATAAACCATTCTTTTACATATGGTAAAAATAACTCTTAAAACGCGGTTAACAACGTTGCGTCGTTGTCGTCCATCGTAAAAAGCCGATGGTTCTCACTTCGGCGGGGAACCATTGTGCGAGCAATGGTACCTGGTTCGATTTCGACCAATCGTCAAACGCGACGCTACGACTCGAAGGCGGGGACTCGAAGGTCCGGTAAAGAGTTTTAAGAAAATAACTTATTTGTGTGATAATGTGGCATCAGATATTTGAAATGCTGGCAGCATTTAACGGATCAGTGTGAAAAATTGACAAATATACGACACAATACGGTGGTTAATTGTGAATAATTTACACCCGCGGTGTGCTCTGCGTGTACTTCTACTACAACTCTTACGGAGATCAACCGGGTGGTTCATCTATATACATATAACGAAGAAGCCACCTCTAGGATTTCGACTCGAGAGACATTTTTTTGGGAAAATCGATTTTGTGCATGCAGTAAGTAACCGAATTTTTTGCTACATTCAAAGAAATGTTAAATGGAAAGTTCTGATTGAACTTCATGAACCTTAATCAAGGATCAGAAGTTCAATGAAAACATGACCAGAAACATAGGAAGTAACCGTTGACAATAAATTGTTACCGACACCTTCCAGGCAATCTAGCACAAAATTAATAACAGCTTAAGTAATGGGATATAAATCTTTACTTTCCGGGTGCTTTTCTAACAAATTCAAACAAATAGATAGGTCAGGACTGCTCGCGAACGACTCAGAACTCTCCTTGATTCTATGCGTAATGTATAGCCTAGCGTGGTTATCGATTAAAAACATACTGTTATTTATTGACGCTTCATGTCTTTTCGGGTGATATTCGAACTAATTCCTGTAATATTTTCAAAAGAGAGACAAAGTTCTCTTCGTTATGAACGTCTTGCTTAGCACCACTACTTCTTTCATTCCATGGTTTCAACAATGAACTGGTTTATAATAATTTATAGAAGAACAGTTTCTCAAAAATGTCCCAAAATTGTTTTGAAGGAAAATCGTTTCAAATCATTTTATATTGTTTCCGTGATTAAATTTCGAGAGTGGCACTCGTTTTGAGCACCAAAGTTGCCAAAATGTTCACTTGGATCTAAATGAAAACGAATATTTCTTTTCTTGTTCTGTAAGATGCTTTCTGATTCATATCAGGAGAAAATGAACTTCATTTGTTTCTGTAAAACGTGATAGATTCATGAAGAGTTTAATAACTAATTTTCTTGAAGACAGTAATAAATACTTGATGTGCAATGATGAAATTACAATTCCTATGTGAGGGAGTGTCATTACAAAATGTGTGAAAATTGGATTAAGCATCAATCCAAAGGTATCAAATCCGATCAATATTATAGGTGTGTGAACAGCATATCTTTTTCAAGCTCTAAGAGGTGCTTACGAGTTAATGAGACTTATCTGACGGCTACTTTCTATTGATCAATTCTGTTCATTTCTAAGTCATTAAATCAATCAATATGGCGTTTCAAAGTGCTTTGACTCAACTTATCTCTTCCTCTCCACATCTTGATTTCTACATTGTTTTAAATAACCCATTTACAGCTGCAACTTATGATTTACCTCCAAAAAGATCATTTTATTGAGAGTTGATAAGGATTGAAATTATAAATACGTCATCAGTTTCAAGCGGCCTTTAAGAACGTGATATAACTCACCTCCATAAAAAAGTTGAACTGTATAGAATTTTGCCATACTGGGATTAACCATTGTTGTCATTATGTCAGCACAAATTCTTCACACCTTCATGTGTACCTCTTCGGTAATAAAAGAGTCACATATACTGAAAATGTTGCTGCTAATTTTCAGTATTTGATAAAACACCAAAAAAAGGTGTCCATTCACGTACAATTAATTTGCAGTCCAGATCTGACTATTTTCAAAACTGTAATTCATCTGCAGTGTCATATCTATGACAAAGAAACTTTATATCTATGAAGTTCCTTTTAAATTCTGATCGTTTGTTCAATTCCTCAGTTCACGGACCGCAGATTAACTGTATGTGAATGGACATCATAAAATGAAATGACGAAAGAGATAAATTAAACACAAAATGCGTGTATTGAACCGAAAACTGGAAACTAAGTATTTCCAAATACAAACAATTTATTTAAATAAAGTAAATTGG
>JABRWK010000048.1:420084-512691 GCA_013372445.1 Hypothenemus hampei
TTTTAAATGAGCCACACTGTATACATCTATTTTCAAAATATTGATTTTCAACCTCAGTAGCACTTCCTTAGATGATTTATTACATGATGACACTGTTTTTAACTACTTTGAATATGAAAGCAAAAGTGGATAAAGATGTACCATGTGACATTTTAAATTTTTTGAATAAATTGATTTTAAAGTTTTTATGTGGCATGATGCATTTGACATCTAAGAACTCCCAGGGAACAATGAAACTAAAGGATTTCTATTAATTGAAAGTTAAGCCTGGGGTAATCGAAAATGTATTAGATCATTTTTTAGAAATATGTGACTTGACACCTTTACTCAGTCATGTCTTCATGTGAATCAAATACAACCAAATAAAACTGATGTGCCTCAGAAAAAATATCAACATCTATTATTTCTCAAGATTTTTCTTCCAAGGGATATGCTTCTAAAGGCTCTTCGATATTTTTCCTAATAAACATCGCACAAGTTTTACATTTTTCTATGGAATCTTCAATATGCCTGCTAAGTGATGGCCAATGGAAAACTTGTTTAGCTTTTGCTTTTCATTTTTTAATCCAAGATAGCTTTCATGAAGTGTATTAAGCATTTCCGAGCTGAGACTTTCAGGAACTACTATTCTATTCTTAATAAATAAAATATTGTCAAAAAACTTAAGATTTTCTTTAACACATTGACTAAGGTGCTGGTCCCATGGGACGAGCAGGCAATTGGTTGACTAATAAGCCACTGGTTCATATAATTATAAAATATACTCACTCGATGAGAAAATATAATGAAGTATAGTCACATGAAGCATATTAGTACCTTTGGCCCCACAAGGAAAAATGTATTTTTTCTTGGCAGTCAACGTGTCATCATCCATCAATCGACATAAACTCGAGCTCTAAGGGTGAAATTGTTCATTAAATCATATATACAGGGTGGAAGAAGTTTGACTGTCTTAATTTTAATGACAGATTTCTGACATTTATCTCAAAAATGCCTCAAATTTGAACTACAGCCTCAAACATCTGACCAATAGGAGCGATTTTTTATTGATTTTTTTATCAATTGGTATTTTTGAATAAAATGTTATACAGATTTTCTTCAGAATTTTGCCAGGGGTCTGCCATTAAAATAATGGCAATCAAACTTCTTCTACCCTGTATATTGATTACATACTGTTTCCAGTTACACCAGGTTTGTTTATGTTATTCATGTTGTACACTTTCAGTTATCATTGATAAAAGCTTGCTGTAACCTATAGTTTAGATGCCAAATATTTATTAATCAATATATGATTTGACGATCGCTTTTACTCTTAGAGATCAATTCCATCCCGAATGACGGTATCGTCCAGTAGTGACGAGCATAAACGGAAATTTTGTTTATATTAGACCAATCATATTGAAACATCGAAGGTTGCCTTCACTAATTTTCATTTTTTCTCTTTCGAAATTTACACAATTTCATTTTCATCATTGACATCACTAACTAAGCAGCAGTCAAAAACCATCGAGAAAGTATATCTGCTATATACAAATAATTTCCAAGATTATATTTACACACAAGTCATATTTTAATAACCATAGTAACATGTGTTGGAGCCTACGTGTTGCTGAACATAAATCTTGAGGAAAAATTGATAATAATTGTTTATGGTCACTGTGAACTTTAACATTTTTAACTCCATACATTAAATAATGAAATTTCTCACATGCAAACTGAATAGCCAATGTCTCCTTTTCTATTTGAGCGAACTTATTCTCATTCTTATTCAACCTTCTTGATGCAAATATTATGGAATGACCGTTATGCAAAAGGTATATTGCCAAGCAGTCAATCCGGCATCAGTTTCAAATTAAATTTTATTAAATGGATTACAAGAAGCCATTACAGGGGCTGTCGACAACAAATATTTGAATTTTTGAATTATTCATGATGTTTCTTTAAGTATTTCCATTTTACGTCTAAACTAATTAAGTCTCTTAAAGAAGCAGTAATTTTAGACAAATTTCGAATACATTTTCCAAGCAATTTAGCATCATCTCTATTTTGTGATACAAACATTTTTCATAATACTTTTACAGTAGTATTCAATATAAAGTCGTACACGTATGAGAGAGAGAGAGAGAGAGAGAGAGAGAAAAGTTTGACAATCCTATGTGATTNGAAAGAGAATAAAATTAAAACACAAAAAATGCGTGTATTGAACCGAAAAAACTGGAAACTAAGTATTTTCCAAAAAAATACAAACAAATTTTATTTAAATAAAAGTAAAATTGGCATGATTTTGCAAACCGTTTTAATGACGTAAATCTTGATTGACGTGTACGCATCGTGTTATTCAACATAGCTAATCAGATTTTTTTGCTCATAAATATATAAAAAAAAACCTTCATTAACAAATTTGAATTTTTCAAATACAGTATGGTACCCAACAACAAATAACATTTTTCATATTAATTTAGGGATACAAAATGATCTTCACGAGTGCGGAACGAATCTTTCATGTTTTTTGAATCATACTGTAAATGCAGTTCTGATTTTCCTGTTTCATTCTCTGAACTAAACAATATTTTCAAAATTTCTAATACATATGCGATATCCAATCGACAATTCTTCGATCTATTTATTAGAAAATGCATCATCTATAAATCGATCCAGTTATTGATGTTCACAGTCCACATTTAAGACTGTAAAACTTGAGGACTCTAAAGTGTTCTCTATTTAAAATATATGCTTAAGTATGCTTTGATTGCCATAAGTTAGTGTATCTGACAGCATCTGGATTAGTATATTTTAAATTTTAATATGACTATCTTACTGTATTAAAATATATAGAGTGATTCTCGTTAAAATATCTGGCAATCCTTTTTGAATTTGGTTACCACTAAAAATAATGAAACTCAAAATTGTTAATTCGAAAAACAATATCAATTTCAATTGTTTTTTTTAATTTTTTTAGAAGCACTTATGTCAGTTGTTTTGAGCAAACAGATGACATCGGACGCTGTTTATTGTAGCATTATTTTATTCTTGAATGCAGTTGTTTTAAACAAATAAAGCAAAAAGAAAAGAATTCATCCACAAGCCGTCGGAACCGAAAGCCTAAAATGGTTTACAACCTTTACATAACATAAAACCATGTTTCAACCCTATTTTTCGAGTTGTTAATAGGTACATATGCGAAAACTTCCATTCGGTTTGCCTTCCCAACTAATAGATGAGTTGTTATTGTTTGCTTTGACGTCGGTACTACTATTAAAAGGAGTACTCTCTAAAAATAACCTTTACCAATGTCAAATCAATAATCTACCATTTGAATTTCCATTTAAAATAAACAATTAACTTGAAAAAATATGAGGTAGAATCGGATAGGGTCGGGTGCTTGTTCAATCCTTTCTGTCTATAATTTAATTTTGCCGCGTACCTGGTACCATTAGTACCTATTCTTGGGGATTAAACCGGACTTTTTCGAATATAAAAACAAAGTTCTGGTCACCTTGCCGACGTCACACCGGGCGACCAATTAGCGCCTCCGGATCGATATTGTGACGAAACAAAATCAAATAATTTTTTTTTCAACGGCAACGTTTCGACCTCTAACTGGTTCGGTACACAAAATTATTTTGAATTAGATTTTCAATTATTGGCTCAAAAACGGTTTTCCTAAGCGCTCTAATCACTAATGCAAATTGATGACGTAACAGTAAACTAGCAACGACAAGAAAAATAACATCGAAATAAACTAAACTTGTGTAATGTAGGTTATCAAATGGCCCAACACATACTGTCAGCTGTAGAAACGGACATAAACTCCATAAAAGATAAAGGGGATCCACAAGAACGCAACATATCGGTGGCTTTGGATGATCGCGATCTTTGGGTACGGTTCCAGTGTTTCACCAACGAAATGATAGTGACGAAAAGTGGCAGGTAAGTTCACTTTGGAAAAAAAAAATTCTTCCAGAAACCGTTTTTAGTAGGTACTTGTCTTGTTTGTACGGATCGTAATAAACTTTTTTTTATGATCGCAATGGGTATCCATTACTTTTTGTTTTTAAAATGATTTTGGGTTAACGATGGTCACAATGACCTGTTTCAATATTTGCTGCTGAAGAATGGGTTTATTGCACTGCATTGCAAGAAATCATAAAGTTCGTTATGAGTTGCGTCAACTGGTTAATGTCATTTAGCCTTTTAAGAAGTCTTTTTTGCATCGGTTGCTTTACTGTTTAAAGGTTTTAAAGACAGTTAAGCTTAGTGGACCACTTGAAGTGGTGCATTTCCTCATTTTCCTATTGACTAATTTAATTTGCACATTCACTCATGAAACCGTACACCTACAGTATTGGCCAAAAGTAGACAAGGGTACAAAGTATTGATTATTTCAACGGAAAACTGAAAATTAGTTTAAATAATGTATAAAATTAAAAAATACTAATTCTCAAATTACAATTATCTAAGGAATCCAATAGTTGGCATCAGCAAAGTGGCACGCAGATGTCAGTCGATTTTCATTCAATCCAATGCCATTTTTTGCATCTCCATGAGAAAGTTAAACTGGCACACATTTTTGCAAAAAATGTATTATATTCAAATAATAGTCTACGATTTCTATTTAACAATCTGAATTATATTCTCAAAGACTGAAATTAACATATGAAAATCACATGCTAATTAACAACTTCCCTCCTTTTTGACTCGACAATATTGACATTATTGACGTATGTTATGTATGCAACAATGCTTTTTAATGGATCCTCCTTTCTTAAATTCAAAGATAAACTTATAAATTTAGTTTCCGTGATGGTCTAACCACACGACCACTTTACATTACTCTTCTCATGTCTTGCAGAGGAATAATGTATGTGAACATATCAATACGTAGGAGTATTGTTAACATTAGAGGCCTTATCATTCATCAAAACAAACATTAACCGTTAAATCATTTCCATCGTTTACAAAGTATGATCTAGGACTAACATATCTTTCTTGAATTTGACTAGGCTCCCACTCGTTTTCACGTTGATTTTACATAAATATCCTGACTCAATAGACTCTTTGCCGCCTTGTTATAATAAATGGCATTAAAATAAGGTAATTTGTCATTCATATTTTTGCACCGGTTGAATTCTGCCAAATTTCTTGATACAGATAGTTTGGTTTTATGAACTCGATTCATTAAAAATTTAGTTGAAGATATTTTAATGGTGTATTCAATGTTAATGAGTCAAATATATCTTTTTCATTCTTTCTTGCCTTTCTAATCACAACTTTTGTGATTAGGAAAGCCACCTTTTTCAGCAATTCCATTTGATTTTGTTTCTTGGAGTCAAGAAGTGAAGGAGGAGTTTTTGTTCTAATTTTAAAATTCTACTTTTGAGTAAATTTGTCAAAACTATAACTGTTGGAGTGTACGTTATCACAATTTATGGGATACATACAGTGTGGCTCATTTAAAACCGAACCACCCCTGTAAAATCTTTATTTATAGTCCGATTTTGATGATTTTTTTTTAATTGTAGAGCGTCTAAAACTCTATCTTGGGACAAGTTTTTAAGAAAAAATAAAAATAATTTTTTTTTAAATGGAAAAACAAACATTTTTTATTTTTATTTTTTCTTAAAAACTTGTCCCAAGATAGAGTTTTAGACGTTCTACAATTAAAAAAAAAAACATCAAAATCGGACTATAAATAAAGATTTTACAGGGGTGGTTCGGTTTTAAATGAGCCACACTGTATACATCTTATTTTCAAAAATATTGATTTTCAACCTCAGTAGCACTTCCTTAGATGATTTATTACATGATGACACTGTTTTTAACTACTTTGAATATGAAAGCAAAAGTGGATAAAGATGTACCATGTGACATTTTAAATTTTTTGAATAAATTGATTTTAAAGTTTTTATGTGGCATGATGCATTTGACATCTAAGAACTCCCAGGGAACAATGAAACTAAAGGATTTCTATTAATTGAAAGTTAAGCCTGGGGTAATCGAAAATGTATTAGATCATTTTTTAGAAATATGTGACTTGACACCTTTACTCAGTCATGTCTTCATGTGAATCAAATACAACCAAATAAAACTGATGTGCCTCAGAAAAAATATCAACATCTATTATTTCTCAAGATTTTTCTTCCAAGGGATATGCTTCTAAAGGCTCTTCGATATTTTTCCTAATAAACATCGCACAAGTTTTACATTTTTCTATGGAATCTTCAATATGCCTGCTAAGTGATGGCCAATGGAAAACTTGTTTAGCTTTTGCTTTTCATTTTTTAATCCAAGATAGCTTTCATGAAGTGTATTAAGCATTTCCGAGCTGAGACTTTCAGGAACTACTATTCTATTCTTAATAAATAAAATATTGTCAAAAAACTTAAGATTTTCTTTAACACATTGACTAAGGTGCTGGTCCCATGGGACGAGCAGGCAATTGGTTGACTAATAAGCCACTGGTTCATATAATTATAAAATATACTCACTCGATGAGAAAATATAATGAAGTATAGTCACATGAAGCATATTAGTACCTTTGGCCCCACAAGGAAAAATGTATTTTTTCTTGGCAGTCAACGTGTCATCATCCATCAATCGACATAAACTCGAGCTCTAAGGGTGAAATTGTTCATTAAATCATATATACAGGGTGGAAGAAGTTTGACTGTCTTAATTTTAATGACAGATTTCTGACATTTATCTCAAAAATGCCTCAAATTTGAACTACAGCCTCAAACATCTGACCAATAGGAGCGATTTTTTATTGATTTTTTTATCAATTGGTATTTTTGAATAAAATGTTATACAGATTTTCTTCAGAATTTTGCCAGGGGTCTGCCATTAAAATAATGGCAATCAAACTTCTTCTACCCTGTATATTGATTACATACTGTTTCCAGTTACACCAGGTTTGTTTATGTTATTCATGTTGTACACTTTCAGTTATCATTGATAAAAGCTTGCTGTAACCTATAGTTTAGATGCCAAATATTTATTAATCAATATATGATTTGACGATCGCTTTTACTCTTAGAGATCAATTCCATCCCGAATGACGGTATCGTCCAGTAGTGACGAGCATAAACGGAAATTTTGTTTATATTAGACCAATCATATTGAAACATCGAAGGTTGCCTTCACTAATTTTCATTTTTTCTCTTTCGAAATTTACACAATTTCATTTTCATCATTGACATCACTAACTAAGCAGCAGTCAAAAACCATCGAGAAAGTATATCTGCTATATACAAATAATTTCCAAGATTATATTTACACACAAGTCATATTTTAATAACCATAGTAACATGTGTTGGAGCCTACGTGTTGCTGAACATAAATCTTGAGGAAAAATTGATAATAATTGTTTATGGTCACTGTGAACTTTAACATTTTTAACTCCATACATTAAATAATGAAATTTCTCACATGCAAACTGAATAGCCAATGTCTCCTTTTCTATTTGAGCGAACTTATTCTCATTCTTATTCAACCTTCTTGATGCAAATATTATGGAATGACCGTTATGCAAAAGGTATATTGCCAAGCAGTCAATCCGGCATCAGTTTCAAATTAAATTTTATTAAATGGATTACAAGAAGCCATTACAGGGGCTGTCGACAACAAATATTTGAATTTTTGAATTATTCATGATGTTTCTTTAAGTATTTCCATTTTACGTCTAAACTAATTAAGTCTCTTAAAGAAGCAGTAATTTTAGACAAATTTCGAATACATTTTCCAAGCAATTTAGCATCATCTCTATTTTGTGATACAAACATTTTCATAATACTTTTACAGTAGTATTCAATATAAAGTCGTACACGTATGAGAGAGAGAGAGAGAGAGAGAGAGAGAAAAGTTTGACAATCCTATGTGATTCAAATATGATTGTCAAACTTCTCTCTCTCTCTCTCTCTCTCTCTCTCTCATACTTGTACGACTTTTTATTGAACACAACTGTACATAAGATTTATGAGATTCTATGCCATTGTCAGAAAACATTTCATTTGATGATACTTAAATTGAACTTATCTCTTATTGAATTTAATGTTAAACTTATTTGCATTGTTGCCTGCCTTCAAGTTACTGTTACGATCTTGTTTTGTTGCTCTTCAATCATCAAACTTGTTTTCTCTTAATAACAATCCATGTTTTATGTCGAAAACTGTAAAATATGCTTTACGTGCGAATTGAATAACAATTTTCTACGCAGTTGGAATTAAAAAGTGTTCTTTCTGAATTGCATTGACCAAATACTTGGAATCTAGTCATAAATTCCAAATCCGTATTTTACTTTTCTACAATCGCTAAAGGATTTAACCATTCATTAATACTACTCTTCGAAACTCTTCACTTTTACATTAGAATGCAACACATGTGGGATGGGTTTAGTAGGTGGCAGATCTAGTACAGCATCAGGGCTATTAAATTTACATCTAAAATGTCAATTCTTTTCAACAAATTCAACATTTTACAATTTTTTAATTCTAATAATGGCATTTGATTAAAATTCTTTACAATAACAAAAACGAAATTTATGCTTTGACATTAACTGTATTTCATTTTAAAGTTTCCTATAAGCTTAATTTTAGAATTCGAATTACCGTAGGTACAACAGCAAAGTTATATTAGTTTTTTTTTATTAACTAGGTCATGCGTAAGCTTAATACTCCTTTGTTGATTTGGTATCAAACGCCATTCCATGCACTTTCTTCTACCTCCTCAAAAGAGAATAGAAGAAAGTGAATGGACCACCAAAAGGTAAACAAAGTAAATAATGGAATTTCTTGCAATTTTTAATTTTTCCATACGCAGGACATTTTCCTCTAACATAGTATATGGCTCCACAGAAAAGACCTTACTTTACGTCAATTTTTTTCTCAGACACCCTTTTCATTTCTCTATGAACATTAACATTGTTTTGCAATGCTTTATACTGGCTCTTACTCAACTAAATTGCTCTGCAAAAATCAATTATTTTTTCTAAACCAATTCGATTCCGTTCCTTCCTTTATATTCCGCATTTTCACAGATTTCTTAAATTCAGGTAAAAATTTATCACAAGGTTGTCCTTCTTTTTGGACCATGCTATTGAATCTTTCAAATGTTTTATTTTTCTGAAGCGTGCAATAGTCTTTGAACTTCTCTAAAATAACAACAAAGTCCTTTTTTCTTCATGTGTTAAGTGAAAAGTGTTAAGTCCATCATCACCAATGAGATTGAGAAATATCGCAATCTTCTTTTCTTCCATCTCTGACAATAAATCAGTTTCCTTTTTAAATAAGTTAAACTTTTCTTCAAAAAAACGATGCCAATTGACGAGTATATTTTCTTTCATATTCAAAGTATGTGGTATAAATATGTGCTTCCACTTTTAATAAGTTTCTTGACTTCTCTTTAACAACATAAGAAAAGTATACATTAATTCACAACTAATGTTCTTTCCAATATTCCAGACAAATTGTCAACATGTTTCTATACACACAGCTATAATAGTCTTCCAATCACTCACAGTTTTTCAATAAATACTTATTTAATAGGTACATTTATTTCATACACTTTAATTAGTGATTTTTTATTTTATTTTTATTTTTTATTACATTTTCAGAAACGTTCAATAAAATATTACAAAAAAACATGAAATGATAGATATTATTTGAGAAAAAAACTAAGAATCCAAGTGTCCGGTCTTCGTGTCAGTTAACCGGACACCATGTATTATATTAATAATCCAAGATTTTTATTTAAAAGTTTGAATTATATACGTAATGAATGAAATTAACATACAAAAAACACGTGCTAATTAACAACTCCCCTCCTTTTTGTCCTACTGGACAGTATGGACACTACTGACATATGCTAATTATGTAGCCAAGCCATATAATACAAAAAGTGACACGTTTCTATCGTTGATATATCAATTTCCTCTTAACTACATACACGTGCACATAGAGGCCCTTCAGCATAGCCTTGTGCTAGTTTGATACTTTTGGAACTCGTGACTAATTTGGTTTGTACCTTGCATGAGAGTTATCGTGTAATAGAGTTAGAAACTATTCTAAAATATAATTGAGTTTGGGGATTTGCTAAAAATTACTTTAAAAAGTTCAAAAAATTTGTTTAAACAACATGCGTGGGACCATTGCTTTTTTTCAAATTAGAGAAGACAATTTCTAAATTATTCCAGAAGAATATTTCAATATCAATAAACCTATGTCGAATTGAGATATCGGCGGGTAAATTTTAATGGAACTGTACATTTTTCTTTTTCATATACTCTTCATCACAATTTTATTCTCATGGGGAAGACAGAATTTTTCGTTCTTCAATTCTAGATTATTTCACAAATTAAACGGGGACATGAAAATTCTTCAGACATTCTAGTGTTCTATTTGTGAAAGTTTCTGACTTTCATTTAAGTTCAATCGAATTAGTTCTTTCTTTTACATCGTTATTCTGGATCCGTTACATCATTAGGTATGTAATCAAATCAATATGTACATAAAATAACATTTAAATTAATTATATCTGTATAAAGGGTAAAAAATCTGCCAAATACCAATGATTTTGTTTTAAAAAGATATTTTCGTGTCATATTGTTTTATACATACAGGGTGTTCTGTTTTTTTTTCGACAAACTGAAATGGATGCTTAAAATGATGAGATCTATCATGCATTTCATTTTGTTGAAATCAAATCAGAACACCCTGTATATTTGAGACGTCGTCGTTGTTCGAAATATTACGTCAACTTTCGATTTTTATTAGGAATTTGAAACGATCGTCGTATTTCATGTATTCTATTGAACTTTGATTGTACTGATACAGTTTTCATATTACAAACACATTTAAATAACAATAATAAATAATAACAAAGTGAGTTAGGTGTTTAGATGGTTCCCTAACCGCTCTGTCACAATAGTGTTAATGTTAATGTCAATGATAATGTTAATATTAATGTTAATAGTGCTGCTGATTCATTTCATGCCGGTTTTTCGTTTTAACCATGACAGAACAGTATGTCTGAAATTTGATTTAATATAGAAATACGATTAAAAAATCAAATTTCAGACATAGTGTTTTATCATGGTTAAAACGAAAAATAAACGTGAAATAAATCATCATCATTAACATTAATATTAGCATTACCATTGATGTTAACATTAACATTATTGAAAGCAGTTGTAAATGACTATACAACGTTTAATCATGAATTCTGTAGCTCAAAAGGAGTCGATTTGGCTCAATTTAGTTCCAACAGAAGTTGGTAAAGCTCGTTGGTGCGGTTGACTGGTTCTGAAATCGCTTTCTGGTGTATTTTTGAGGGATTGTGCTCGAATTTGTTTTACTACATCATTATTTAGGTCATTTTTGTACACGTTGCTGCAAAAGACACGTAGATAAATAGAAGTCATAGTCTAACAACTACATCGATTTAAACAAATAATTAATAGGTGCATATGAAAATATAATAATGTGTATTTTCAAGCAATAATGTCGCACAGCTGTGTAGCGACTGCTGCTATACCTACTGCTTCGATATACAGGGTGATTTATAATGAGTGTAATAAAAGCTGATGCCTTGTTGTGGAACTCATTTTAAATAAAAAATGTATGAATTTTGATTTTAAATAAAATACACCATATAATTTCCAATTTTCAACATATACCTCTCAAAAACTATCGTTTTTAGAAAAAGACTTACCTACGCCAATAGTTTTTACGTTAAAATATCTATAAAGAACAAATTCCTTGATGAAATAATGAGATACGGGGTAAACGAAAATGAGAAATTTTCATAACCGTCCTATATTTCAAATACAATGACTGCTAGGAAAAAAGTCTTGCGACTCTCTGTATAGTTACTGAACCAATCCTACGGAGGCTTTGAAAATACTTTATTCTATGATAAGGCTCTTGCCTATTGGGATATTCATCCGGTAGTTGAATCTACTCTATTCTTTTGTTCAAAATTATTTCCACAACAATTTGTTAAAATTTGTTACGCTCGTTATAAACTATCCTACATATCACCCCACTTTAGGACATCGCAAATAGAATATCGTATCTCGATTTCTGTTAAAAATGACATATTATTATTTTCCTATAAAAAAAACTTGCTTATACGGGTCCTGTTCCAGGAAAGTTCGCCCAACACTAAATAAAAAAAATAAAAATTTGAATATCTCTGGAAAGGTTTCAGATAAATGGATTATTAAAAAAGCAAAATATTCAGGAGACACTAGATTACATCACCATACAGTTTTTATATGTCTCAGCTCCTTGATATTGCCCACAGAAGGCTTTAAACTTTGAAAGAGAAAACATTAAACTTTTATACGCCCTGTACAATATAACGATTTTATTTTTTTGGACAACTCCTCGCTACAGGAAATTCACCTATAACAAGACAACAAGTGACAAAAAAATCATTCTAATCCGACCAGTTGTTGGGAAGATATTCATCGTCCATGTATGCACAAAATGCCAGAAAAGAGAAGTAAAAAAACTTCATTTCACTGAAGAAATTATGGATACCAACAAATATTTGGTTATTTTAGAGTAGTCACTTTTACCTATTTATGAAAAAATATTTAGTGTTGGAACAAAATTTGAAGTTCAGGCATAAAAAAAAACTGTACACTGATTTAGCCTGGTGTTACCTGAGTATTTTGTTTTTTCAATGATCTATTTATCTGGAACGGTTTCAGAGATATTTAATTTTTTATTTTTTATTATTTAATGTTAGGTGAACTGTACAGTGATGTTCCCTGGGGCAGGGTTCGTATATCAATTAAACTGAAATTTTTCGAAATATTCCTGAAGAATAATGTTTTTTTTTTCTAATGGTAATGCACATTTCCATTGAGTCGCCGAGGAAAAAAATATAATCATATTAAGTTATTCTAAAAGATTCTTCCGTAAATATTAATTGAGAAAATATGTTGATGATGTTTCTAAACAGTAATAACATGTGGATTCTCTTTCCTCTAAACATGTTATGAAAATTCATAATTCTATCTTTTGAAAACTCCGTCTCCCCTCTCCAGCAGCATGATGACGTCAATTTTTAGTCATTATTTGGTTAAACTGGTCAATAAGAGGTCTGGCTATGTAAAATTCACGTTACTTTATAGTGGTTTAATTAACGTGAAATTTTTCTCGTTTATATGTCGTAATTTTTTGGTTACTGGGCTAAATTTCGTCGTCATATTCACGTCACAGTACCGTGACATAATCACGTGAATTCTAGCGGCTATTTAATACACGTAGTTACCATACCAACCAGAGATTCACGTAAAATTTACGTAATCATGCTGCAGAGGCTGTAAAAAATATTTTGAAAAATTTTTATTTAAAAAAAAACATTTTTCAAACCAATGACAAAAATTTAATCTCATTGGAAAATCTCGTGGCAATGAAGCTTGCACATGCTGCACATGATAATAGGTGTAATAAATTTTCCTTTAAAATATTCCATATAAATTTATGATTGACATTAAAACCATTTCCCACTGTTCTAGTACTACTTAGTCAATTATGTTAAGGACTTGTTCTTCTAATTCAACAGTTTTAAACATGCGTAATCGTCCCTGACCAGCTCTTGACTTAGCAACACTTCAAGTTTCCTTCAACATCGCTCTTTAACTTGATCGAATCTATGCCATTGACCTAAATAACAATTGGTCAATTACGATCCACCAAATTTAGTTTAGATATCTTGGAACATTTCGAAATGAAAGAAGAAGACTAAAAAAAGAAATTATTTCGAGAGATACCTTGCATTTTGAAAATGGAATATCATTTTTGATAAAAATCGAGATAGGATGTTTTTATTTGCGACGGTCGATAAGGATTATAGGTTTATTCGGTCTAAATTTACACAAAAGGTAAATATCCAAATATTTAAGTTTTAATTTGGATATTCTTCACTGCAACATCCTTTACAAAAGAAAATATGTTGGTCCATCTACTTTTGTCCGGTACTGGAGTTTGATAGAACCCATTCTTTTTCTACGCATCCAGCGCAATTGAACACTTAAGGGTACTATTTGTGAGTCAATCGTAAATTAATTATCTTAAAATAATTCAATCCTATTATAGGCTTATTAGCGAGTAACTAACAAAGCATAATAACTAGGTGTTAATTTCGGTGTTAATTCGTGACATCCACCATTAAAGTAAACGAAGAAATGCGATATGCAATCGCACCATCACCTGTCAATTAATAGGAAGAATTTTTGCAGACGAATGTTTCCAGTTGTGAAAGTTACTGCCAGCGGTCTAGACCCTAAGGCAATGTACACCGTTCTATTGGAATTCGTCCAAATCGACCCGCATCGATGGAAATACGTGAACGGCGAATGGGTACCTGGTGGCAAAGCAGAAGTACCACCCTCAAATCCGGTTTATGTCCATCCGGAGAGTCCGAATTTCGGGGCCCATTGGATGAAGGAGTCAATTTCCTTTGCCAAAGTCAAACTTACTAATAAAACTAATGGTAAGTTATGTCTTTTTTTTATACAGGGTGAAGAACTCGCTGCTCTTGACAGATACAGATCAATTAGGTCAATTCGTCCTCTATATTTGACTATCAAATAGTATTATGAAGGTTACTTCAAAAGGTACACACCTTTTCATTTTTAAAATTGTGATCTACAATTCGTTTTGCATCAAATAAATATAAATGTTTATATGTCCTATAGGCGTTTTTTTATGATCATCCCGACCTTATTATCTCGCTTTGAGACGTCAAATACGAAACGATTCATTATCTAGATATCTTGTATATAAATGCAAGTTTTTTTCTGCCAAAATCTGACATAAGGCTGTTATATCTCTCAGTATATAAAGCGGATTTATTTTTCATATATAATATTGTATTCAAAATTTGTATTATCCCATTCAACATTTACAGGAAATGGTCAAATAATGCTGAATTCACTCCACAAATACGAACCAAGAGTCCATCTAGTCAGAGTGGGATCCGAATCCAGAAGAGTAATGACATTCCCATTTCCGGAAACCCAATTCATTGCAGTCACTGCGTACCAAAATGAAGAAGTCACCTCGCTCAAAATCAAATACAATCCATTTGCAAAAGCCTTTTTGGACGCCAAAGAACGACCGGACAATGTTTACCAAAGAGGTGATTATTCGCCCACGTATGGACAAACGCAAAACCAATATCCTCAATGTGAGTAGCTCTTAAGAGCTTTGAGTTCTTAATCAAAAATTAACTGGTTCCAGATGGTTCGTGGTTTATACCGCATCAGTCAATTTATTCATCTCCAAGTCAAATGTCTCAATGCCAGCATAGAGGGCCTAAATTGATTCGACAAAAATCGGCTCCTTATTTGTTAAATAGACAAAAGTCTTCATCTCCAGTTTCGCCACCTCCAAATGGTGAGTACCACAATATATACAACTCAAACACCAAAATGCCAGTATGTAAATTTTTAGTTTATAATCCGCCTGAACATATTCAGCAACAACAGATCTACAATTCACCTGGTGCTACATACTCTAGCTGGTCTTCTATGCCCACCATGCAAGCTCCAACTCCCACCACTATAATATCTCCAATTAACTGTTGGTCATCTAATTCCAGTCCTCCACCACCTAATCAGCTATCCTCGCCTAATCAGTCACCCACTCACCAAATGTACGTCCAACATTCCCCACCTACTGTAGCGAGTATCACGAACCTCTCTTATCCCAGTTATTATCCCCAGGACATTCCGACATACCAGAGTCCAGAGTACTTGGTAAATCCAATGGTGGCACAGGAAGTGACCTACACTCAATTGGGCAATGACAGAAACACGCCGGTGATCTACAAGGCCGATCACATTCAAAGTTTAGAAACTGTTGCTGGAGTCGCTGAATATAATGGAGTGAAAACGGAATGTGGAAGAGTGGGCCAACAAGAGGATGGCACCAGTTCGGCACCGGGCACTCCTAGGAGTGATTGGGTGCCTCAGGGTGGTACACATTTGCAAAACTAAGTTAAAAAGAGTTTTCCTTATGGAATATTATGTAATTGTAAATTAATGTAAACGCTGTTTCGTGAATAAATAAAGAAAATTAGGTATTTAATAAAAATGTGAGTATCAATTTTATAATACATTGTTGTCAGATCACTAATATTGTTCTAGCAACGTTGTCAAATTTTAGTTTTTCCTTAAACTATTGTATTTGTAAATAAAACTCAGGAACTATAAACCAATTTGATTTATTTCACATTAATAATGGAATGTTACAACATTAATAAAAAAATAATACTGTCACTAATAATAAATATGTAAGTTTTGTTCTATAGATAAGTATACAGCTACCAAACATTATTAGTCTTAAAGAGATTTCCAGTAACACATTGAAAAAAGGTAAGCCATCTATACGTGAGTCCCATCCAAAGAATGTACTTTATTCAATTTGCTCCCGTCCATGTGAACTTTGCCATCCCGCTTGCCCAAAGGACTTTTTAAAGAAAATTTCGTATCCCTTTTGAGAACATGTTTCGGTGAAAAATGTATGGGCACTATAGGTTCTGACACTTTCATTTTGATATTTTCAGAATTTTCTACACCTCCAATTGGATCTTTATGTGGCCTTTTTCCATTTGACCCTGGAGAACTTTTTGACCTAAAATATTACTCTTTAAATAAAATATAGTTTTAAAGAAAAAGTCGCCAAACACCTATTAACAATGGGTTCCGATAGAAGTCGTGGCACACTTTTAAAAGGGGGTCCTTCGTAATGATTTGTCGCCGATACAGGAGTATGAGGTGCTGATTGTGAAACTGCCATTCGGCTGATAGTATTTGAAGTCAAATCCCTATCGATGGACTTCATGGATTTCATGCCGTCCATTAAGTTTTGGCTACCAATTTGACGCATGTTTGGTTGCGATCTTGCGTGCATATTCTTCTGATTACCTCTGGTTGTATTGCGTCTGATTGGTCCACCCGACGCTTTGTTTGTTATCCTCATCGAACTGTAGTTGATTATCTTTTTGGTGATGTCGTATTTACCTTGGGTTTTTGCCCTTCCTAACACTGCACTTCCAGCTATGAAAGATATATTAGCTGCTTACCATATTGTAAAAAGATACCTACGGGTATTGCCAGTGTGTTTTTTTCTATTTTGAGCCAAAATACATAAAACGGCCGCCAGAGTGCTGTAATTGCTTGCTTGTCTCTGGAAGCTGGCAGGGCGCGATACTTGTCTTCCAGTTACGAAGTATGTATCCATCAACCCTTTACCTTTAACATCTATAGTTCCTCGGTTTTGCAATTGGTACCCTTTGGCCTCTAATATCTGAAAATCAACGATTCATTCCAACATAATATAGCAACGTACCTAATTAAAATGTTACTTGAGCTGTATCTTTTGGGACTTGAATATGACCAATCAGTCCAGTACTGTCCATTCTAGAGGCTAAATTCACGGTATCACCCCAAATGTCAAATACTGGTTTCCTAGCTCCAATTACTCCGCATACGAGTGGTCCACAAGATACGCCCACTCTTAATCCAAAGCTGTTAAAGGAATCTTTATTGATGTCATCTAGTTTTTCCTGCATGCACATAGCATAATCAACAAGGGCACATAAATGGTCAGTACTGTCCACATTTTTATCACTCTCCTATATTTAAGGTTGGAAGTCAATAATTCACAAAAAGCTAAATTCATGAATACCTTAGGATTCAAACCTGACGCGGCCATGTAAGTAGCCGTGGCACTAACAGTCTTTATTTTCTCTATACAACTGAATCTGTCTTCATCTAAAAGCTCGTCAAAATCGGCTGTAAAATATAATATACAGGGAACCTGTTACTTTTTAATAAAAATTTCAGATTTACCAATGATCTCGTTTAATAATCGTATACACTCTACCCCCTTATTGATTTTTTCTGAATAAAAATCCGTAAAATTTGGAATAGATGCAAACAACACTCCAACTTTCTCTCTGTATTGCGCAAACAATTCCTCACTATTTCTGTCATTTGACAAATAATGCTGAGCTACGTGATCAGGTAAAATATTAGTCAGCAGCTGCATATTATTAGCTTTAGTTTCTTCCATATCAGTCAATTCTCTTTCGGCTTGTTGCTTCCACAAAAAATCTAACCTGGAAGTTACTTCGACGAGTCGTGCATGATAGGCCACCATAATCCAGAAAACACCAAGTAGAATTAACATTTGGGCGGATAATGGTGTTGCAGCCCTAAAATTAATAGCTCATTTTAAGTTTTTTCAAGATGCTTTTATCGTACCCATCTGTGAGAATAGTTGATTTGATTTGATCGAATATTGGCTTATAAGGCACTAAAATAAGAACGGTGTAGACGGCGACCATGAGGACGGTTAAAAGAAGTTTCACAAGGTAATAGAGCTTTAGTGCCGTGGCCAAGGCGATCATACAAAGCACCCAAGTGAAAACGATATATTCTGGATGTTTGCAATAGGTACCTTTACAGGAACCAGAAGTCGAACATGACACGTCTGTAGTAACCTCTT
This sequence comes from Hypothenemus hampei, assembly GCA_013372445.1. Lineage (NCBI taxonomy): Eukaryota > Metazoa > Arthropoda > Insecta > Coleoptera > Curculionidae > Hypothenemus > Hypothenemus hampei. The sequence continues at coordinate 438,609 of JABRWK010000048.1, forward strand.
GACTTATCAAGCTTCTCTTACGTCTTCTGAAGGAAAAGCTCTTCTTCAACGTATCATTCACTAAGGTAGTCTCGTTATTAAGAAATCCCTGTAATTTATCAATCAACGTTTTAAAACATTCACCCGAACAATTATTTTTCAAAGTTATTCCAGTATTCAGGGTGGCACTCAAAGTCAAATTCACAATCAACTCTTGTTCAATATTTTTCACTTCAATTTCTGGTACATAGAGCGGCGACTTTTTCGAGAATAAAGCGTGCTGTCCCAAAGAAGTTTCGGTTGTAGATACGTTCGATTTGGTCGAATCGTCGATATTGTCTGAGAGCGGATAGCTTTTAAAGAGGCTCACTGAACTACTTAGAGCCATGACAATGATTATCATGCAAATAAATGCAGTTCGAGTATTGCGATTATGTACCAATGTGGATGAGATTTTTTTTAACGGTTGTGGTAATTGTTGGAACTCTTCTGCCATCACAAGGACGGATGCTGCAGTCAGAACTAAGGTTACTACTACCATTAGCCAAATCACTAGAGGAGACCTAGAAAAATAATTTCTTAATAAATTAGTTTTGTTTAGTCGAAGTTTCTTACCATGTGATAACCAGTTGAGAAATAACGATAAAAATCCATATAATATAACAACATAACATATTTGATTTAAACATGTCCTCTCGCAATTGACTAAAGTCCCTTTCCATATCTCTATCGATAAACCTCAACGTCCAAGGATCCACATTGGCACTTCTCATCCTCTTATTGCTCTCAATCTCTATGCTGTGATCGATGATATCGTCCACTTGTTCGGTGAACACTTTCTTCGGAACGTTCCGCTCATATTTTTGTCTCCCTTTAGGCTCTAAAGCCTCGTCTAGGTCTGCTGATATCGATCTATGTAACTAAAAATAGATCTTTCATAGAGATATGTTTAATACTTGAAACAATGCCTATTACGTTTTCAAAAGGAATTTCTGGCGTCCAATCTGTAGTAGTTTCCTCTTCAATAGCACTATGTTGAATGCCACTGTCACTTCTTTCTCTTGAAGGAGGTTGCGACGAAGTGAAACTAGGAGTTTTCGGTATTTTAGGAGTGCTAGTTTCACTGTTCGTCTCTTCTTCTGGCCACAATTTATTTGAAAAAATACTGGGTCGCGAAGCTAGTCTCTTTCGAGGTAACATAGGTTCGCATTGTTTGATCAAGTAAGTGGTTACATTGTTATCTTTCAAATACGAGTCTCTTTCTTGTCCATTTCCTGGTTCAACCTCATAAGTTCCATTCAAACATTGATAAGTCGCTTCCGATATATGTACTTGCCTGGAACCTTACAAATTTACAAAGGCATTTGCTCGACTCATGAACTTACCCAGGTTTGCCCCCGGATTCCATGTGATTGGCCAAACGCACATCATAAGACCAAATGTCAAATTGCCATTTTCGTAAACCCAAAACTCCACAAAGAACCGATCCTGAATGGATCCCAATACGCATATCCAGGTCATCTACCTGGGAAGTACAAAAGTTTATCTCTTGAGGAAGCCCTTTCGAAAATTTTCCAAAATAGTATTTAAATAAGGCNCACTATTTCTGTCATTTGACAAATAATGCTGAGCTACGTGATCAGGTAAAATATTAGTCAGCAGCTGCATATTATTAGCTTTAGTTTCTTCCATATCAGTCAATTCTCTTTCGGCTTGTTGACTTCCACAAAAAATCTAACCTGGAAGTTACTTCGACGAGTCGTGCATGATAGGCCACCATAATCCAGAAAACACCAAGTAGAATTAACATTTGGGCGGATAATGGTGTTGCAGCCCTAAAATTAATAGCTCATTTTAAGTTTTTTCAAGATGCTTTTATCGTACCCATCTGTGAGAATAGTTGATTTGATTTGATCGAATATTGGCTTATAAGGCACTAAAATAAGAACGGTGTAGACGGCGACCATGAGGACGGTTAAAAGAAGTTTCACAAGGTAATAGAGCTTTAGTGCCGTGGCCAAGGCGATCATACAAAGCACCCAAGTGAAAACGATATATTCTGGATGTTTGCAATAGGTACCTTTACAGGAACCAGAAGTCGAACATGACACGTCTGTAGTAACCTCTTGACTTATCAAGCTTCTCTTACGTCTTCTGAAGGAAAAGCTCTTCTTCAACGTATCATTCACTAAGGTAGTCTCGTTATTAAGAAATCCCTGTAATTTATCAATCAACGTTTTAAAACATTCACCCGAACAATTATTTTTCAAAGTTATTCCAGTATTCAGGGTGGCACTCAAAGTCAAATTCACAATCAACTCTTGTTCAATATTTTTCACTTCAATTTCTGGTACATAGAGCGGCGACTTTTTCGAGAATAAAGCGTGCTGTCCCAAAGAAGTTTCGGTTGTAGATACGTTCGATTTGGTCGAATCGTCGATATTGTCTGAGAGCGGATAGCTTTTAAAGAGGCTCACTGAACTACTTAGAGCCATGACAATGATTATCATGCAAATAAATGCAGTTCGAGTATTGCGATTATGTACCAATGTGGATGAGATTTTTTTTAACGGTTGTGGTAATTGTTGGAACTCTTCTGCCATCACAAGGACGGATGCTGCAGTCAGAACTAAGGTTACTACTACCATTAGCCAAATCACTAGAGGAGACCTAGAAAAATAATTTCTTAATAAATTAGTTTTGTTTAGTCGAAGTTTCTTACCATGTGATAACCAGTTGAGAAATAACGATAAAAATCCATATAATATAACAACATAACATATTTGATTTAAACATGTCCTCTCGCAATTGACTAAAGTCCCTTTCCATATCTCTATCGATAAACCTCAACGTCCAAGGATCCACATTGGCACTTCTCATCCTCTTATTGCTCTCAATCTCTATGCTGTGATCGATGATATCGTCCACTTGTTCGGTGAACACTTTCTTCGGAACGTTCCGCTCATATTTTTGTCTCCCTTTAGGCTCTAAAGCCTCGTCTAGGTCTGCTGATATCGATCTATGTAACTAAAAATAGATCTTTCATAGAGATATGTTTAATACTTGAAACAATGCCTATTACGTTTTCAAAAGGAATTTCTGGCGTCCAATCTGTAGTAGTTTCCTCTTCAATAGCACTATGTTGAATGCCACTGTCACTTCTTTCTCTTGAAGGAGGTTGCGACGAAGTGAAACTAGGAGTTTTCGGTATTTTAGGAGTGCTAGTTTCACTGTTCGTCTCTTCTTCTGGCCACAATTTATTTGAAAAAATACTGGGTCGCGAAGCTAGTCTCTTTCGAGGTAACATAGGTTCGCATTGTTTGATCAAGTAAGTGGTTACATTGTTATCTTTCAAATACGAGTCTCTTTCTTGTCCATTTCCTGGTTCAACCTCATAAGTTCCATTCAAACATTGATAAGTCGCTTCCGATATATGTACTTGCCTGGAACCTTACAAATTTACAAAGGCATTTGCTCGACTCATGAACTTACCCAGGTTTGCCCCCGGATTCCATGTGATTGGCCAAACGCACATCATAAGACCAAATGTCAAATTGCCATTTTCGTAAACCCAAAACTCCACAAAGAACCGATCCTGAATGGATCCCAATACGCATATCCAGGTCATCTACCTGGGAAGTACAAAAGTTTATCTCTTGAGGAAGCCCTTTCGAAAATTTTCCAAAATAGTATTTAAATAAGGCAGTTGCAAAATAACATTTGAAATTATTAAGAGCTCAGAGGAATAGGGTAAATTTAGTGAAGAAAAAAAACGATTTGAAGTAAATAATATACAAATTTTATATTTTTTATTTGAAAATCACAAGAATAACACAGTTGAAGTTAAAGAAAATCTAAAAATATCCAGATTCATATATCGCTATCATATTTTCTAGAAGTCCTCTCATTATTAATCTGTATTGCTCATTTTGTAAGCCAACATCTATAAAGTAATATTTGTCTTCTCTTAATTTTTCAAATTTGAATTATCGGAGAAAATAGCTTCTCGTTCTGCAGGATCTATGCTTTGTAGAGGTGAATAAAACAAGGCATGGAAAATTCCTTCAGATCGCATGTAGTTGACACTTTCGTCAAATTCTTTTCTGGTATAAACTTTATCTACGTCCAGCTGATGTCTTTGAAGATATCCTGACAAAGCTTCGTAATATTCGTTCAATAATACTTCTAGGTGCTCATCCAAGGTACTTTTTAAAGAGTTTTGATATAAGAAAAACATCAAATCCTGAGTGGGAGGACAGTATCGTAATATTTGAAAGTCGATAATTTTTGCTTCTTGGCATTCCTTTTGATCATCGTTCTTGAATTTAAAAAGTAGATTAGACACATACACGTCGCCATGGCAAATGACATTCCTAAACTTGTCAGATGTTTTTACTTTTAAGAAAACTTGTTCCCAACCTTTCTCGACGATTTCTCTCAACTGTTCGTCTGAATACTTTGATCTTTGTTCAGGAAAGTGGTCAAATAAATAATATATTGTGTTCTTCATGTTATCGAACATTTCAGTTATTTCTTTGTCTCGGTTACTTTTAAATATTTCTTCCTTTAGGTACTCTCCGTAAAGGTCATGAAGACTTTTGCCCAAAATTTCTTCTGCCACTATGGTGCAAGCATGTAATTTAGCCAATTGGTGCACACCGCATTTCAAAGCGCTAAATTCCAGTTTAATATTAGGGGTAAGGCCAGTATAGCCTTTTAATATCATGTCTTCCAAAACAATTACATCATTTACACGAGAAAAGTAACATTTTGGTGCAAAATCGGATAAATCTTTGAGGCCCAACTCATGAAGTGTAGGCAAAAATAGTCGATAGAAAAAATCTTCTTTCATTGAAGGGCCACCTTCAGAAAACATCATTTTCATGCTGGGCAATAATCTCATGAATTTAGCAAATAAATTTATACTTTCCTCATTACCATCGGATCTCTTAACAAGAATTTTCAGAGTGTAATATTCGCCAAGGTGGCCATTTTTTTGCTTTAGAGGTACAAGTTCGTAGGAAATCAATTGGAAATCATTTGACTCTAGTTTAGATTTAACTATTGCGTAGATATCCTCTTGGTTTAATTTTGGACTCTTAAACATGTTAATTAAATTGTTGACTAATTCCTTTACTTCATCTGCATCTCCTCCGTCTTCGACCAATTGAAGTAAGATTTCCAACTTCACAACTTGCAATAATGATGCTACTAATTTCTCAAATTCAAAGCGATTTAAAACACCTTCTGGAAACTGATTGAAGTAGAACTCTATTAGCTCTTCCAGGTGTTTTTGACGGAATTTCTCGTTTGATTGTGCAAAGATAAGCGTGAGAACTTCATATGAAACTGGCACAAATTTTCCAATTCCATGATTTTTCACTAAAATCTCTGGGTTGACTGCTGTTGCCAATGATTCTTTTAATTTGTCGATTACATTTAGAATAAGTTTTTCTTCCAAAGACTCAAACAGGCTTAAAGATATAATTTTAGATGCAATTTCATCGACACCATGGTCCCAACTAGTTTCGATTGTTGACGAATTTTTAGACCCGATTTCACGAACGTGACCGCGTGCAATGTCTTCAATAAGAGTCTTTAAATTTTGCACAGAAATCATTATTAACTCGTATTAGCACAATTTTTTTTAAGCGCGCTCAGTGGCATGAATGTATCACTAATTGATATTTTCCAAGTCGTGGTTTGTTATATGAGATAAACGATAAATTGTTAAACACAGGTCTGGACTTTGACAATGATATTCGAGTCGAAACTATTATAGTAAAACAACTACGTCACGAAGCGATTAAATAGAAGTAAATACGAGGCTTGATCAAGTGAATAGGTCAAGTATGCCTTGAAAGCTAGTCAACTTTTTCATGTGCATATGAGATTTTCTGACACTGGCAGTTCTTGTAAGTGGTACACGAATTAGTTTGATTCATACAGGGTGGTTAATAATTAGATGGGGTAAAAGTCTACATTGAAAAGAGAAAAAAAAATGCTTCTATGACATTTTCTCTGTAGATAAACAGTTTTGTAGACAACATGTTTTTTTAACAAAGAAGAACGGTAATGAAATTTAAAGTTAACATCAATGCAAATCTGTACAATAAAAGTCTGAACAAAGTTCGCCAAGTAATCAAACATCAGAACGTCCAGAAAAGCCGTCATTTGCAAACTAGCAATAGAAGAAAAAGCATTTAGTTAACTAGGATTTATTGCTTTGCAATTTCCATATCTTTGAACCACTGACAACATGAACAGGCCTCGTAAGGTTTAGTTAAATGTGATATCGACAAATTTAACTGCAGTACCTCTCTGTTATCGCAATTTTCACTGAACTTTAAAATATCGTTTAGAAAAAAATCAATATCAAGGCTCGAGTAAATGGGTTTTGAAGTAGATCTGAAGGTAAAAACGGATGAAAGTTTCACGATCATCATGACTTATATCAATGACGAAATTTATGGTTGGATACAGCTCATCCTTGATTCAATAGCGAAAACTGTAGTCATGACAATGCTTTTAAATTTTTCTCACGACAGAATATTTTAAAGTACATTGTAATCCAGACGAAACTGATTATTAAAAATATGAATTTTAAATAATACGCAAAACAAATTTAGTAAACCTGTACTCTATTCAATTTTATTAGTTTGGCCTTGATTTGATATTAAATAATGCGCCTATAATTGTTTAAACATCATTAATTTTGTACATAGCGAAATTGCGTTAAGAAAAAAAATTTTTGAAGAAATGTTTTCATTTCCAACAATTAATGCTATTTAGAAGTCACGGGCCATCGACTTGACCTAAATTTATTCAAAACCAAGTAATTCTAAATTATTATGTCTCATTAAGATGAACTGAAACGTAACTATCGAACATAATCGAATGACGCAACATCGTGAAGATAGGTTCACATTTAAACATTTTAACCCAAACGAACCGAACAAAGAAAAGGCGTACAAAAAATTAATTTAACAGAAGTTTATCGCATTTGACCAATTTGTGGTGTTTCTGTTATTCGTTAAATTCCCTCCAGTTTACAGCAAAATGGTGTCGTGTTAGTGTTTTTTAATGGGTCAATTGTTAAAAATTAATTTAAAAGATGTCATGAAATAAATGGGTAACAACAAAACAAATTTATTGAATGTACAAGGTCATTCTAGAGGTCCCCTCTATTCAATTGTTATTGTTCCGGAAATGTCACATTCCAGAATTGTTGCATAGCCAGTATGCAGTGAGGAAGAGCCCCACTTTTGTAGAAAATTAACTGTAGTTTATGGTACTGATTATTTTTTTTTAGCAACGCATTTTTATATACGTTACGGTTAAAGTGTTCACTTGGCTAGTTTATAAAATACTTGGTTAATATACCGAGTGGGCCATAAAAAACGGTACAAATTTTGTACGCTCATATCTTCGTAATTTATTAATATTTTTAAATAACGAGTATATCAGTGAAAAGCCCAATGTTTATAGATAAGGTTAAGCCCTTTTGCTTTAAAGAGGTAGTACCGACACAAAAGTATTGCACCATAAAATGAAGACATGCAAAAATTATCGTTTTTCAGAAATTTATTTTCTCTAAATGTACAAAATCAAAATTATTTCTAATAAATAATTACAAGTAGGGTTCAATATGACCTCTATTTTTATTTATTACCATTTGTAGTCGCCTTCTCCACTGCCCAATTGCAGCAGCTATTTGCCTCTGAGGCAACTGATCCCAGCAATCGGCTATTCGTTGTCTCAGATGGTTCAATTCATGGATTATTATTCTATCATATACCGCAATTGGGCAATGAAATAGGCGACTACAAATGGTAATAAATAAAAATAGAGGTCATATTGAACTCTACTTTTAATTATTTATTAGAAATAATTTTGATTTTGTACATTTAGAGAAAATAAATTTCTGAAAAACGATAATTTTTGCATGTCTTCATTTTATGGTGCAAAACTTTTGTGTCGGTACTACCTCTTTAAAGCAAAAGGGCTTAACCTTATCTATAAACATTGGGCTTTTCACTGATATACTCGTTATTTAAANTTCTTAAATTAGAATGATATGTAAAATTGCCATTTGAGCTTAAATCTACGTAACATCTAGAGCTTCTGAATGTAGTCTGTTCAATATAATATTTTTCTTTTTCACCTCTGTTTTTCTTTTTTCTGTTAATTACACAGATGTAGAAAAAGTAACATATTTTTATAACCAAAGATCGGAATAGGTGTTCCCAAAGGATTTTAGTGTGCTGAACGTGAATTTGTTGTCAAAACTGTCCTACCATGTCAGGATTTTTAGATATCGTAATCTAACTATGCGAAAAATACCATTTTTAGCCATATGTGCGTTTATGTAATGCAGACAGTAAATTGTTTTGCTTAATACCCTATATGGCATCGTTTAGTTCTAGTTTTTACCTTCCAATTTCACTACTAAAACATCATGAAACGGTGTTTCTTCTCTAAGATATAGCACATTAACAGTAATTGGTAGATCTAAAATCAACGTTTTGTACCAAAATTGGTAAGAGGGAATAATCACGTATTCTATATGAAATATAGGTATTTGTAAAGGTTTTGAGTCGCTGAATCCATTACACGTATCGAATTTGTTACGGATTCATAATGGAATATCAAAGTTAACCATTTGAAGCCGGCATATTGAATTTGTCAAGTTTGATGACGGATTCATAATCAGCGACCCAAAAAACCCTTATAAATACCTATATTTCATGTAAAATACGTGATTATTCACTCGTACTCGTTTTGGCACAAAACGTTGATTTAAGGTCTACCAGTGACGTTTAATGTGCTATGTTTCGAAAAAGAAAAATCGTTCGCGATGTTTCAATAGGGGAATTGGAAGGTAAAAACTAGTACTAAACGATGCCATGGAGTATTATGTAAAAAAACTTGCTGTCTGAGTTACATAAATGGCCTTTTTCGTAAATTTAGGTTACGATATTTAAAAATTCTGATGCACTAGGATAATTTCAACGATACGTTCATGTTCAGCACACTAACATTCTTCGGGAACACTTATTCCAATCTTTACTTATAAAAAATGTGTAGATCTGTGTTATCATACCGCTACACTGTAATTGTATTGCTCCAACATGTAAATTTGTTTGTGCAGTGTAAACAGATTAACCAAATGAACTAAATAAAAATGCAATACTTTTGATGATGCCATTGTTTTTTCTTTTCCAGATGTCTGATGTAGAAAAAGTAAATATTCGCGATGAAGATGTAATTCAAGCAATCAAAAATACGTTAAATCATGAAAATTTTCAAATTTTATCTCAAATCAGAGGTAACGTTCAATTGACCGTAACAGTACTGGATAAATTGAATAACCGGGAAACAGATTTAAATTTCACTGTGAAATATTTGCCTGACACGAAGGAAACGTTCGTATATCGAAAATTTCAAGAATTCGCTGATCAATACATCGAAATCATCGGACAATGCACTGCAAAATGTCTAGTTGTTCATAAAAACGAATATTTAATTTTGGAAAATTTATACAACAATGATTACTCGCAAGCTAATAAACAAGGGATTTTAAATTACGAACAGATGTTTGCAGTGATTCAGGCTTTGGCTCGATTACACTCTTGTTCATTAATATTCGAAGAGAAATTCGGAGAACATTCCAGCATCATCGACGACCATCAGGATGTCTTTTCGAATCTACATTCAAATTTTTATTTAAGCAACATTTTAATTCAAATAAAAAGCTTAAATTTTCCGGAAACTCCTACAAGTGACAAGACCTTGCTAGAAATCACTGAGCAACTGCACCCCATTGTTCTCCAACTTGGAAAACCTTCAAGAATTTATAAAAATGTGCTTTCTCATGGCGACTTAAGAGCTTCTAATTTAATTTTGACGAAAAACAATAGCGGTCTTGAATGTAAATTGATTAACTTTGAAAGTTTTAAATATGCACCTCCGTCTCATGACGTTCTCTTGGCAATTTACCTCAATACCTCTAATGATTTTCGCCACCAGTATCTCTATCAATTATTGGGAATTTACTATAATAATTTGGAAAAAATTTTGAAAATTTACAATTACGATTTGGAGATAATCCTGCCTTTTAATGATTTCTTGGATTCGTGTGAAGAACAAAAATTGTACGCTGCTTTCGTAGCCACTGGTGCTTTATTAACAAGTGAAGTGAAGAATGGCGATGTGACAATATTACAGAGCAATATTAAAGAATTCAAAAACGAATGTTACAAATTTCAGTTATCACATATATGTCCGTTTTAATGTTATTTTATTATTAAATTCCATCGTCTGTTTGTAAAAGTTTAATACAAATGTCACTAGCAATTATTAAACAATAGATAACTGTGTCACTGTTTAATTTTCAAGTGAATACGATGTGTTTAATTTGCATAGAGAAGGCGCGCACAAATTTTGCAATTCATTTTTGACGACGGTTTGTTTGGATAGGATTTCAATATCAATATAACAATTAAAAATCGTGATTGGTCGATTAGGTTATGCGATAAAATCATACGATCAATACTGATTATTGTTATCCATTCAAACTGAAAAGCGAATCAAGTTTTCAGAGTTTTAATAAGAAATAAATCCTCTCAAGCTTAAAATAAACGAGATGTTTAATAAAATGAGTTTCAGTTCACAATCCTTTCGAGTGATCTTGTAAACTTTCTGAAAGGATAAATCAATCTAGTTCGACATAATCAACTTTTAAAGTTACAAATTACATAAATCTATCACTTTTTACAAAAATTTGCAACACCAAAAAAGGAAGCTATTATTTCTATGTCATATTATGCATGATTATTGTGTCCCAAATCAATTTTGTTGGCATGTCCCAAACCGTCTTGTGTTGGCATCTGCAGGCATTGCTGGATATCCGGCAATTTTTGCCGAAGAGCGAACGGCTGCAGAGGATTCGCTAAGATCCTTAGTCTTTTTCCCCTAATGACTCGTATAGGCGAGAAATCGGGAGTTCTGAGCGGTCAGAGAGTGATTAGGCTTGCTACGTGGATATGTACATTCTCCTGTTGAAGAAATCTTCAAGTTGCTGATATATGGCATTCCACCTTGTAACGTTGGAAGGTCATATTGCCTGAGCAAAATAGGAATTCATGATGACTGGACAAAACCGTATGCTACTCTACATTCCTGTGCAGTTGTAACCTCACGACTTGAAATATTGCTATCAGTGTTGAGCTGTATGAGGTAATACAAGGTATTGGATTCAAAGCCAAAATCTTCGACTTGGCAATAAATTGTAACAGGATATCCCTCATAACCTCAACAATTAATGTGGTATTAAAAAATCGGTTTCTTAGTGTTATTAGCCCCAGTTAAAAAACGAATTAAAAACATATTTATATAAATGGCACTACAAACATTTTTTTAATAACTTAATTCAAATTATTACCCCATAAATCAACACTCCCTCATATTAACTAACTACCCATGAACTCACAGATGTCTCATAAAATTTTTTTATGGCGTTGACTGATTTTCTGATTTTATCTTTTGAAAGTGAAATCTCTCAATCGTGCCCGTGTTTGACCACGCGATGAATGAAAAGTAATTAACAATTTAAGAGTACAGCGTAGACAAAAGCCTGGTATAACTGTATAATTGTATATCTTTCGTTATCTATGCTGCCGTCGTAAGAAAGAAAGCAATTCACAAATGTTAGTTAGACTTGTAGAAAATTTTTAACTTAGGTATATTCAATAAAAAGTTGAGTTACTGCAATTCTTATAGTCTACCAGATCAATAGATTAGCACTTATGACTTTGTAGCTTTTTAAGATAGCGTATAATAGTATAAAGAATCTGTAGAAAGGGGAAAACCAAAATTGATAAAAATTGAAGATCTGCCATTTTATTTAGGATGGTAGTATGTACGTATGTCGTAGCCACTTGATGAAATTTTCATGATAAGTCTAGAAAATTGTTGTCAATTTTTACTATACCTTACCCTTTATAGTTGCTTAAGTAATGTAAGATAAGGTATGGTTTTGTTTAACAAAAAGAAAAATTAGGCAAAGGAAATTGGTCACCAATAGAACATAGAACTGCCTGGATTTTTCAAGAAATAACGAATTTCGCTATATGGCTGCAACATATACAGGGTGCCTATGAAAAAAGTACATTACATAGTACCATGCGATAGAGGACCATAAAATAATATAACATGTTCCTGTGAACATAGGTTCCTAATGCCTTCGTTTAAGAGATGCAGGGTTTCCATTTATTCTAATACATAATTTACATACATCATCAGGTTTAGATGCATTTTTACCGGAAACAGTTGCTTCTGGCGCTGTCAATAAGGTATACCTTTTGTAAACAGAAAAAGTGGAAAAAAAGATTTTTCTAGTCGAAAGTGACATATAGTATGGGACAGAAAAGTTAGGATCAATCGAATGTGGAATCCTGTATGTGACGTCATCTATTAGTAATCAAAAATACTAAGATTATATTTGGGCTTTGGAACATAAAAAAACCTTCTATATCAAATTTCGACCGATTATAACATTTTCTAAAATCTAAAAATATAGATAAAAATTAAATTTCAACACTGTGTATCTCTTAAGTGAAGACGTTCTGGACCTATGTTCATAGGAACTTTTTTTATTATTTTATGGTCCTCTATCGCATGGTACTATGCAATATACTTTTTTGTCTTTTATTAATGTCATTGTCAACTGAAGAAAACAGTGGCGCAGTAGCACATATGCGTTTCAAGTTTTTAAGCATTTAGTAGTTGTGGGGTAAACATAGGAGGTGTAGCACTAGAGGTTGCCTATGTACTCACTTATAAAAGATATACAGACTATTTCTATTTTGTATTTACGAAGTTTCAAAATATAATATTAAAGATAGATACAATTTTCATATTTTGGAATCCTTTTTGTATTTCCATTCTCCTATAACTTATCGAAAGGATAAAAACTGTTTCTTTTAGGTTTTTAACATAGAAATCAGTGACTTATTAGTGTTTTTTTGTGAAATTGATAATTTATCAAATACAGTAAAGTCTCGATAAAATAAACTAATTCAAACCAGAGCTTCCCACTCCACAGAGATTGTACACTATTTAGAGTTCAGGTGAATATATACAATAGTGATTTAACACTATGCGTTTATTATATGTTTCTATACATATGCATATTTCGTTCTAACTATTACTTAATTCGTATTTATAAAAAAAAATTTGTGTTTGTGCAACTCATTCTAACAAAGCAAAATTTGTTCACTATTTAGAATTCAATGTTAACATGAATGTCCACTGCAATGAACAGCAAAAATGTTCATTGCTGTGGATATTATTCACTATATGGTGTGTTCACTATATCGAGACTACTGTATACTATATCAAAAATACCTTATTCTAAATGAGGAACTCTGTATATTTTCTATTCGTGGCATTTGGGCTTCCGTAAGCTTTCTAAAAATGTATAATTTTATATAATAATTCTTTAAAATAAACTCAAACATACTTATGACATAATTTTTTAAACAAATAAGTAAATTTTTTTTTTAAGTTTTAATCAAAGTATCTTCCTGAAATTTGGTATAGTACCATAAATCGTCATTCTGAACAACTTTTCTTGGTAACATTTTATCGAATTATGAATAAAAAAGGTACTTTACTTGAAAAGTAATTTTGTTTAATGTGAAAAATTAATATTTTTTAAAATGTTTTTAAAGAAAAGTGTGACAAATTTATTGACTGGGTATAACTATTAGTTCATCTAGTCTCTAGCAAATATGTATAACACTTTTACGAAAATTCGTATGCAGGGTGATGTTTTAGGTCTGGTACAAATCCACTAACTTATTGAAGAGGGTACTGGATTTTTTGAATTCTGAATACATCATCCTACTAATACATAATAGTATACTCCTTCACCAAAAAATGGAAAAAAATACAGGTATTTCAAAGTTATGGACAAAAACATTTTTTGACAAAATGTGTAAAACTCCCTGTATAATAGTAATAATAAAGCTTGCGAGTAACTTTTTAATGGTATATTTGGTATTCGCCTTAGTACCTTTGTTCCATGGTAAAAGTATGTACAATTCCCCATGACTCACCCTGTATAAAATGACATAGATAAGCAATACTAAAAAAAACTTTTTCTTCATTTTTTGTCAATAAATAAACTTTACTTTGCAGTAGAGTTTCAGTTTTTCTGAATAAAATAATTTTTGTGAGTATAATGGTGCGATAATATTTCAAAAAGTACGGAACCAAGTTTCAAAAATTAGATCACCTTTTAAAAACTAATTAAATTATCTTTTGAATGAGGTTTTGCTCGACAACTTTTTCTATTCAAAATTTTTGAAGTGCAAACCCCTCAATGGGGGTTCAAGTTGCGGAAATGAAAATATCAAAAAAATGGAACCCTCTAAAACATAAAATCGACAGGTGTGAGCATTTTTTTGAAAACAACTTCGGGTCTGCTATACGAAATTTATTTCTAGTTAATGACTCTCAATTTATATTGAAGCGTCGAATCGGAAACCACTCAATAATACCAAAAGAATAGAACAACATGACATCCGAGAAATATGGAGAATTAGTGTAATCTAATTCCAAAAGAATTTCTGAAGCAATAAAAGTGAAGGTCAATGTCGAAGATCTACCACACTCTGGTCGATCAACCTTTAAAAAAGTTCATAAAATGATAGAAAAAGTTGTGTACGACAAAACAGTTTTGAGCCATTCGTAACGAGGTCGGTACAAAAAAAGCTCGATTTTTTGGGCGCCACATGGATTGAGTGCAAAAAAAAGCAAATGAACTGAATTTCCAGAGGCAAGTCATTGTTCAAACGCTATGAAATCGAGTCATTTTTAAATCCGTTAATTATTGGCGATGAAAAGGAAAAAGAATTGACCGATAGAAATGTGATGCTGTATTTTTGATCCGACGGGTAGGTAATGGTCGATCATTAATGGCTTGAATTCCATCATTATTTGTTCTAATTAACTATTAATTGTAATTATAACGATTTTTTTTAAATTCTGATTTATTAGTTATCTGTTCTGGTGGGAAGAAAAATGATTTAGTAATTCAATCTTATGGTGGCCTCTGGCGGCTCTTGAAACCACGGGCAAGGACGCGCCATAACAAACTATTTTTACGATTTCACATCACGGACAAACCTGCAAATTCATAAGTTTTCGTTTCATGAGGGAAAAGTTTTCATGGTGTTATACCATAAGCACCATATGTAGACAATTTAATACTCATATAATTACAACGAGTGCCAAAATTGCTGTCCGAGCTCACACATTTACGATGTGAAATTTGCTATTGTATAAACTAATTTTAACCAATACAATGTTTTCTCCTTCATTTCTCTAGGATAAATTAATAAAAAAAAGAGATAAAACGTTTTTATGTTCGTCTAATCGTATGCCACTGAATGACTTTCGTTTCGTCACGTCATCACATTTCTTCCTTATGTCTTTTAATCAATTTTATTCCAATTGAAAATAATTGATTATAAAATGTTAACGAGTCTTTTTAATCATGAATTTGCAGATAAAACACCGGGACATTTGAAATTGTCATTGTCAATTTTATTTTATGATCATTAGGTTTTTAATTTTACGACGTCTAATAATAAATTCAAAAGAAAATCTTCAATATGTTTTAAAATAGATGTCAAATTATGATATACTGCATTCTCAACTTACCTGTGTCTTATGTCTGGTATCTTTAATTGCTTTGATCATGTGCAATCCCATTTCCACGCAACAATGAGCATGATCGTTTCGTGGCACCGGAAGACCAGAAACACAATAATAGCAATCCCCAAGCAGTTTTATTCTTAGGCAATGGTTTTCCTAATGAAAATCGACTTGAATCAAACAAAAGCCAAATATACACCAGGGGAGATTTTTTTGTAATCTGTCAACAACGGCAATTTTTGTAGCAATACTAGTTGTACAGTCATAATAATTGGTTCATCAATTTTACGTCCAAAGTAGAATTTTTATTGTCCGCATAGCAAAATAGTTTTTTCTTTCTAACCATATATTAGATATCACCTTTCAGACCAGAAAGAAAAAGAGAAAAGGAGCGTTAATAATTTCTAAATTAACCGAAACAGATGATGGACTATAGTTAATAGCTATTAATGAGAATAACTTACGATACAGGTTTTATGAAGATTAACATACGTAACATGGGATGGAAGTCAATGATTACAACTCACGTGATGCGACTCTCGCTTTGTTCGTTCTAAAACCACCTGTTACCAAAATAATGGGCTTCCATTAGTCGGTACGCAATATGGATAATTTTTACAGGGTAAGTTATAATTAGTATTACAAATTTCAGCAGTAGATTGTTTGATCGATTATCTTGTTATTTTAAAGTTAAAAAAACTTAATTTAATTTTTTCTGTTAATAAAAACGCTATAAATAACCGTTGAAAAGTCTAAAATTTCCTAAAAATATCTCAACTATTTTTAGAGATATTAATAAATTCCAATTTTTTAAATAGATCTTTAACACTCTGTATTTTCGTAATGAAATATTTTCAAACTCTAATTTCAACAGTAAACTAACACTATTTTCGATCAAACAATCTACTGCTGAAGTTTTCAACATTAATTATGACTCACCCTGTATATGATTACTAAAAACACAAAAACTTATTAATACACCAATGTTTGTTGGAAAAGGTATTCTAATGAGAGTTTCCAGATGTTTATAACTTTTTTATTGTACGACCACTTCTTTTATCGCAAATACAGTATTCTTAATTTTGCTGCAGTATATCATCTACAGTATATCTCTTTGAAATAGTAACGAGCCTTGCTTCTTCAAAATGAATAATTAAAAAAAATACAAGAACGTGTCAATTTTATTTTCTAGGAGGAAACATTTTTAATATAAATTCATGTATACAAGGGAGCTCAAAAATCAGGTACGAATACAAACTTCATTTTTTCAAATGGAGACATGTATTTTTTATTTCATTTTTGGATTTTGCTTCAAATTCTAAGTATGTTTTATGTACTCTGTTCTATACCCAAACTCAAATGTTACTGAGAAATTTACGATTCAATATACCAATAACTAAGACTATACATATCAGTAACTAAGGCCCCGAGTATTTGCGTCCAAAATCTTCGAACACGTAAGCTTAGTTTTTTCAATACGAACATTCTTTTATATTTACCTTTTGGTTTTATCTTTTTCATCTACTTTTTGGGTGCGAGAGAAAACAACTGTTGAGTTTAGACATAGAACATGGTACATGAAATCTATTCAGGGCCACTTGTATAAAGAATCGTTAAACTCCCAGTTAGTTCAACTAAAGTTTATCTACGAACCTCTATACTAGTAAATTATTTTTTAAACCAAGTTTAAGGTCAAACTTTTCATAGACGTGCTTTATACAAGTGGCCCTTAGAATTTGAAGCAGAATCCAAAAATGAAATAAAAAATATGTTTCCATTTGAAAAAATGAAGTTGGTATTCGTACCTGACTTTTAAGCTACCTTGTATACATGAATTTACATTAGTTTCCCCCTTAAAAATAAAGTTGACGTGTTTCGGCACTTTTTTTTTAATTATCCGTTTTGGAGAAACACGGCTTGTTATCTTTTCGATGGGAGGCACTGTGTGAGCCAATAGAAATTTTAATATGGAGCGGTACACAGAAAGAACAACGTTATTTCATTGTTTCAATTTATTTCGAAAATATACGGTCTCTAATAAGCATATATCGCAAAAAGAAAACCTTCAAAAATAACTGTCCGCAATATAGTGCATATACATACAGTGTGTGCACTATAAGGACTTACCACCCTTGTAAACTCTTTGTTNTTACCGAGTTTTGAGCGAAATAGTTTTACTGCCGCAATTAAGAGTAAATATTGATATCAGAACCATATGACGGGAACTCGTGGATTTTTAAAATTATGCAAGTTATTCAGCTGTTCCTGCCTGTGCTTGATTAGAATCTCGAAATCGTAAGTGACCTAAATGTGGACAATTTAATTATATATATTTTCAATTAATTCTGTTATTATTAAGCTCTCTTTGTAGTATATTTTATCATGGGTCTCCTGTGAAACTCTCAAACCTCTAATTTTTTATTTTACTATACAGGGTTCTACAATAATGTGTCAGAATTCCATAGCTTATATACTAATCACGATAGAATTTTCGTTTTTGTTCAGATTTATACAGCACATAAGGGGGTATTTTTAAAGATTATTTTCTAATGTACAGGGTCCGCCATAAAAGTGTGATACGATAAAAAATTAGGTTTTTTTTTAAATTTAATATCCCTTTTTTATTGATATTTTCGGATTCATCGTTCAGTTTTAAGGCTAGATTCTGTAAAGTCATTTATGTCTAAAATTTTCCTTTTCCGAATTATTCCAAAAAATTTTAAAATATTGACAGCTGCAGAGTCTTATGGAAATCGGTGCTGTGCACTAAACGCAAGGAATTTCTAAATCGGAATTGTGGGGTTCCAAGAAAACCTAACGAACTACGTTTTTACGTATTTGGATTTGAGAAAAAGTCTTTCACAATCCCCGAAATATGCCTCTGAAATTGTATAATTTCAAACGTCAATATCTTGTTTATTTGAAATGGAATTTTCTCGACGGCATCGTGTTCACAATTCAAAAGTCTACAATTTTTGTCAACATGACCCTATACCTAAACCCAGCTGTTTCTAAGTTCTCGAAGATTGCCTCCTTTTTGGGTCCTAAATGTTTTAATAGTCGTAAAAATTTCAACATAATTTTTTCAATGCACTATGCACATGTCACCGGTTGAATTTTCATGGGACTCTGCAGCTGTCAAAATTTTAAAGTTTTTCGAAATAATTAGGAAACGGTAAATTTTAGATATAAAAAACTTTACATAAATTTGTTAAAATTTGACGATAAATCCAAAAATATCAATCAAAAAGGAGGATTCAATTTAAAAAACCTAATTTGTTAGTGCCACATTTTTATGGCGAACCCTGAACATTAGAAAATAGTTTTTAGATATACCCCCTTATGTGCTATATGATCCTACACAAAAACAAAAATCCTATCTTAATTACTATACGAGCTATGGAAGCCTGACACACTATTGCGGGACCCTGTATGTATTACTTATTATTCATTATATTACATTTAATTTAGAATCTTCCCTTGAGTCTTCCAGCCCTTGTTATCCAGGTATACGTAGTTGCATAGCTTTATTTCTTCCCTATAGCAGTCCCTATAATTTTTTGCTGCATATTTTTACATCTAATTTGGTCTTGTTCAACTTGAAAAATTCTTAAATTAGAATGATATGTAAAATTGCCATTTGAGCTTAAATCTACGTAACATCTAGAGCTTCTGAATGTAGTCTGTTCAATATAATATTTTTCTTTTCACCTCTGTTTTTCTTTTTTCTGTTAATTACACAGATGTAGAAAAAGTAACATATTTTTATAACCAAAGATCGGAATAGGTGTTCCCAAAGGATTTTAGTGTGCTGAACGTGAATTTGTTGTCAAAACTGTCCTACCATGTCAGGATTTTTAGATATCGTAATCTAACTATGCGAAAAATACCATTTTTAGCCATATGTGCGTTTATGTAATGCAGACAGTAAATTGTTTTGCTTAATACCCTATATGGCATCGTTTAGTTCTAGTTTTTACCTTCCAATTTCACTACTAAAACATCATGAAACGGTGTTTCTTCTCTAAGATATAGCACATTAACAGTAATTGGTAGATCTAAAATCAACGTTTTGTACCAAAATTGGTAAGAGGGAATAATCACGTATTCTATATGAAATATAGGTATTTGTAAAGGTTTTGAGTCGCTGAATCCATTACACGTATCGAATTTGTTACGGATTCATAATGGAATATCAAAGTTAACCATTTGAAGCCGGCATATTGAATTTGTCAAGTTTGATGACGGATTCATAATCAGCGACCCAAAAAACCCTTATAAATACCTATATTTCATGTAAAATACGTGATTATTCACTCGTACTCGTTTTGGCACAAAACGTTGATTTAAGGTCTACCAGTGACGTTTAATGTGCTATGTTTCGAAAAAGAAAAATCGTTCGCGATGTTTCAATAGGGGAATTGGAAGGTAAAAACTAGTACTAAACGATGCCATGGAGTATTATGTAAAAAAACTTGCTGTCTGAGTTACATAAATGGCCTTTTTCGTAAATTTAGGTTACGATATTTAAAAATTCTGATGCACTAGGATAATTTCAACGATACGTTCATGTTCAGCACACTAACATTCTTCGGGAACACTTATTCCAATCTTTACTTATAAAAAATGTGTAGATCTGTGTTATCATACCGCTACACTGTAATTGTATTGCTCCAACATGTAAATTTGTTTGTGCAGTGTAAACAGATTAACCAAATGAACTAAATAAAAATGCAATACTTTTGATGATGCCATTGTTTTTTCTTTTCCAGATGTCTGATGTAGAAAAAGTAAATATTCGCGATGAAGATGTAATTCAAGCAATCAAAAATACGTTAAATCATGAAAATTTTCAAATTTTATCTCAAATCAGAGGTAACGTTCAATTGACCGTAACAGTACTGGATAAATTGAATAACCGGGAAACAGATTTAAATTTCACTGTGAAATATTTGCCTGACACGAAGGAAACGTTCGTATATCGAAAATTTCAAGAATTCGCTGATCAATACATCGAAATCATCGGACAATGCACTGCAAAATGTCTAGTTGTTCATAAAAACGAATATTTAATTTTGGAAAATTTATACAACAATGATTACTCGCAAGCTAATAAACAAGGGATTTTAAATTACGAACAGATGTTTGCAGTGATTCAGGCTTTGGCTCGATTACACTCTTGTTCATTAATATTCGAAGAGAAATTCGGAGAACATTCCAGCATCATCGACGACCATCAGGATGTCTTTTCGAATCTACATTCAAATTTTTATTTAAGCAACATTTTAATTCAAATAAAAAGCTTAAATTTTCCGGAAACTCCTACAAGTGACAAGACCTTGCTAGAAATCACTGAGCAACTGCACCCCATTGTTCTCCAACTTGGAAAACCTTCAAGAATTTATAAAAATGTGCTTTCTCATGGCGACTTAAGAGCTTCTAATTTAATTTTGACGAAAAACAATAGCGGTCTTGAATGTAAATTGATTAACTTTGAAAGTTTTAAATATGCACCTCCGTCTCATGACGTTCTCTTGGCAATTTACCTCAATACCTCTAATGATTTTCGCCACCAGTATCTCTATCAATTATTGGGAATTTACTATAATAATTTGGAAAAAATTTTGAAAATTTACAATTACGATTTGGAGATAATCCTGCCTTTTAATGATTTCTTGGATTCGTGTGAAGAACAAAAATTGTACGCTGCTTTCGTAGCCACTGGTGCTTTATTAACAAGTGAAGTGAAGAATGGCGATGTGACAATATTACAGAGCAATATTAAAGAATTCAAAAACGAATGTTACAAATTTCAGTTATCACATATATGTCCGTTTTAATGTTATTTTATTATTAAATTCCATCGTCTGTTTGTAAAAGTTTAATACAAATGTCACTAGCAATTATTAAACAATAGATAACTGTGTCACTGTTTAATTTTCAAGTGAATACGATGTGTTTAATTTGCATAGAGAAGGCGCGCACAAATTTTGCAATTCATTTTTGACGACGGTTTGTTTGGATAGGATTTCAATATCAATATAACAATTAAAAATCGTGATTGGTCGATTAGGTTATGCGATAAAATCATACGATCAATACTGATTATTGTTATCCATTCAAACTGAAAAGCGAATCAAGTTTTCAGAGTTTTAATAAGAAATAAATCCTCTCAAGCTTAAAATAAACGAGATGTTTAATAAAATGAGTTTCAGTTCACAATCCTTTCGAGTGATCTTGTAAACTTTCTGAAAGGATAAATCAATCTAGTTCGACATAATCAACTTTTAAAGTTACAAATTACATAAATCTATCACTTTTTACAAAAATTTGCAACACCAAAAAAGGAAGCTATTATTTCTATGTCATATTATGCATGATTATTGTGTCCCAAATCAATTTTGTTGGCATGTCCCAAACCGTCTTGTGTTGGCATCTGCAGGCATTGCTGGATATCCGGCAATTTTTGCCGAAGAGCGAACGGCTGCAGAGGATTCGCTAAGATCCTTAGTCTTTTTCCCCTAATGACTCGTATAGGCGAGAAATCGGGAGTTCTGAGCGGTCAGAGAGTGATTAGGCTTGCTACGTGGATATGTACATTCTCCTGTTGAAGAAATCTTCAAGTTGCTGATATATGGCATTCCACCTTGTAACGTTGGAAGGTCATATTGCCTGAGCAAAATAGGAATTCATGATGACTGGACAAAACCGTATGCTACTCTACATTCCTGTGCAGTTGTAACCTCACGACTTGAAATATTGCTATCAGTGTTGAGCTGTATGAGGTAATACAAGGTATTGGATTCAAAGCCAAAATCTTCGACTTGGCAATAAATTGTAACAGGATATCCCTCATAACCTCAACAATTAATGTGGTATTAAAAAATCGGTTTCTTAGTGTTATTAGCCCCAGTTAAAAAACGAATTAAAAACATATTTATATAAATGGCACTACAAACATTTTTTAATAACTTAATTCAAATTATTACCCCATAAATCAACACTCCCTCATATTAACTAACTACCCATGAACTCACAGATGTCTCATAAAATTTTTTTATGGCGTTGACTGATTTTCTGATTTTATCTTTTGAAAGTGAAATCTCTCAATCGTGCCCGTGTTTGACCACGCGATGAATGAAAAGTAATTAACAATTTAAGAGTACAGCGTAGACAAAAGCCTGGTATAACTGTATAATTGTATATCTTTCGTTATCTATGCTGCCGTCGTAAGAAAGAAAGCAATTCACAAATGTTAGTTAGACTTGTAGAAAATTTTTAACTTAGGTATATTCAATAAAAAGTTGAGTTACTGCAATTCTTATAGTCTACCAGATCAATAGATTAGCACTTATGACTTTGTAGCTTTTTAAGATAGCGTATAATAGTATAAAGAATCTGTAGAAAGGGGAAAACCAAAATTGATAAAAATTGAAGATCTGCCATTTTATTTAGGATGGTAGTATGTACGTATGTCGTAGCCACTTGATGAAATTTTCATGATAAGTCTAGAAAATTGTTGTCAATTTTTACTATACCTTACCCTTTATAGTTGCTTAAGTAATGTAAGATAAGGTATGGTTTTGTTTAACAAAAAGAAAAATTAGGCAAAGGAAATTGGTCACCAATAGAACATAGAACTGCCTGGATTTTTCAAGAAATAACGAATTTCGCTATATGGCTGCAACATATACAGGGTGCCTATGAAAAAAGTACATTACATAGTACCATGCGATAGAGGACCATAAAATAATATAACATGTTCCTGTGAACATAGGTTCCTAATGCCTTCGTTTAAGAGATGCAGGGTTTCCATTTATTCTAATACATAATTTACATACATCATCAGGTTTAGATGCATTTTTACCGGAAACAGTTGCTTCTGGCGCTGTCAATAAGGTATACCTTTTGTAAACAGAAAAAGTGGAAAAAAAGATTTTTCTAGTCGAAAGTGACATATAGTATGGGACAGAAAAGTTAGGATCAATCGAATGTGGAATCCTGTATGTGACGTCATCTATTAGTAATCAAAAATACTAAGATTATATTTGGGCTTTGGAACATAAAAAAACCTTCTATATCAAATTTCGACCGATTATAACATTTTCTAAAATCTAAAAATATAGATAAAAATTAAATTTCAACACTGTGTATCTCTTAAGTGAAGACGTTCTGGACCTATGTTCATAGGAACTTTTTTTATTATTTTATGGTCCTCTATCGCATGGTACTATGCAATATACTTTTTTGTCTTTTATTAATGTCATTGTCAACTGAAGAAAACAGTGGCGCAGTAGCACATATGCGTTTCAAGTTTTTAAGCATTTAGTAGTTGTGGGGTAAACATAGGAGGTGTAGCACTAGAGGTTGCCTATGTACTCACTTATAAAAGATATACAGACTATTTCTATTTTGTATTTACGAAGTTTCAAAATATAATATTAAAGATAGATACAATTTTCATATTTTGGAATCCTTTTTGTATTTCCATTCTCCTATAACTTATCGAAAGGATAAAAACTGTTTCTTTTAGGTTTTTAACATAGAAATCAGTGACTTATTAGTGTTTTTTTGTGAAATTGATAATTTATCAAATACAGTAAAGTCTCGATAAAATAAACTAATTCAAACCAGAGCTTCCCACTCCACAGAGATTGTACACTATTTAGAGTTCAGGTGAATATATACAATAGTGATTTAACACTATGCGTTTATTATATGTTTCTATACATATGCATATTTCGTTCTAACTATTACTTAATTCGTATTTATAAAAAAAAATTTGTGTTTGTGCAACTCATTCTAACAAAGCAAAATTTGTTCACTATTTAGAATTCAATGTTAACATGAATGTCCACTGCAATGAACAGCAAAAATGTTCATTGCTGTGGATATTATTCACTATATGGTGTGTTCACTATATCGAGACTACTGTATACTATATCAAAAATACCTTATTCTAAATGAGGAACTCTGTATATTTTCTATTCGTGGCATTTGGGCTTCCGTAAGCCTTCTAAAAATGTATAATTTTATATAATAATTCTTTAAAATAAACTCAAACATACTTATGACATAATTTTTTAAACAAATAAGTAAATTTTTTTTTTAAGTTTTAATCAAAGTATCTTCCTGAAATTTGGTATAGTACCATAAATCGTCATTCTGAACAACTTTTCTTGGTAACATTTTATCGAATTATGAATAAAAAAGGTACTTTACTTGAAAAGTAATTTTGTTTAATGTGAAAAATTAATATTTTTTAAAATGTTTTTAAAGAAAAGTGTGACAAATTTATTGACTGGGTATAACTATTAGTTCATCTAGTCTCTAGCAAATATGTATAACACTTTTACGAAAATTCGTATGCAGGGTGATGTTTTAGGTCTGGTACAAATCCACTAACTTATTGAAGAGGGTACTGGATTTTTTGAATTCTGAATACATCATCCTACTAATACATAATAGTATACTCCTTCACCAAAAAATGGAAAAAAAATACAGGTATTTCAAAGTTATGGACAAAAACATTTTTTGACAAAATGTGTAAAACTCCCTGTATAATAGTAATAATAAAGCTTGCGAGTAACTTTTTAATGGTATATTTGGTATTCGCCTTAGTACCTTTGTTCCATGGTAAAAGTATGTACAATTCCCCATGACTCACCCTGTATAAAATGACATAGATAAGCAATACTAAAAAAAACTTTTTCTTCATTTTTTGTCAATAAATAAACTTTACTTTGCAGTAGAGTTTCAGTTTTTCTGAATAAAATAATTTTTGTGAGTATAATGGTGCGATAATATTTCAAAAAGTACGGAACCAAGTTTCAAAAATTAGATCACCTTTTAAAAACTAATTAAATTATCTTTTGAATGAGGTTTTGCTCGACAACTTTTTCTATTCAAAATTTTTGAAGTGCAAACCCCTCAATGGGGGTTCAAGTTGCGGAAATGAAAATATCAAAAAAATGGAACCCTCTAAAACATAAAATCGACAGGTGTGAGCATTTTTTTGAAAACAACTTCGGGTCTGCTATACGAAATTTATTTCTAGTTAATGACTCTCAATTTATATTGAAGCGTCGAATCGGAAACCACTCAATAATACCAAAAGAATAGAACAACATGACATCCGAGAAATATGGAGAATTAGTGTAATCTAATTCCAAAAGAATTTCTGAAGCAATAAAAGTGAAGGTCAATGTCGAAGATCTACCACACTCTGGTCGATCAACCTTTAAAAAAGTTCATAAAATGATAGAAAAAGTTGTGTACGACAAAACAGTTTTGAGCCATTCGTAACGAGGTCGGTACAAAAAAAGCTCGATTTTTTGGGCGCCACATGGATTGAGTGCAAAAAAAAGCAAATGAACTGAATTTCCAGAGGCAAGTCATTGTTCAAACGCTATGAAATCGAGTCATTTTTAAATCCGTTAATTATTGGCGATGAAAAGGAAAAAGAATTGACCGATAGAAATGTGATGCTGTATTTTTGATCCGACGGGTAGGTAATGGTCGATCATTAATGGCTTGAATTCCATCATTATTTGTTCTAATTAACTATTAATTGTAATTATAACGATTTTTTTTAAATTCTGATTTATTAGTTATCTGTTCTGGTGGGAAGAAAAATGATTTAGTAATTCAATCTTATGGTGGCCTCTGGCGGCTCTTGAAACCACGGGCAAGGACGCGCCATAACAAACTATTTTTACGATTTCACATCACGGACAAACCTGCAAATTCATAAGTTTTCGTTTCATGAGGGAAAAGTTTTCATGGTGTTATACCATAAGCACCATATGTAGACAATTTAATACTCATATAATTACAACGAGTGCCAAAATTGCTGTCCGAGCTCACACATTTACGATGTGAAATTTGCTATTGTATAAACTAATTTTAACCAATACAATGTTTTCTCCTTCATTTCTCTAGGATAAATTAATAAAAAAAAAGAGATAAAACGTTTTTATGTTCGTCTAATCGTATGCCACTGAATGACTTTCGTTTCGTCACGTCATCACATTTCTTCCTTATGTCTTTTAATCAATTTTATTCCAATTGAAAATAATTGATTATAAAATGTTAACGAGTCTTTTTAATCATGAATTTGCAGATAAAACACCGGGACATTTGAAATTGTCATTGTCAATTTTATTTTATGATCATTAGGTTTTTAATTTTACGACGTCTAATAATAAATTCAAAAGAAAATCTTCAATATGTTTTAAAATAGATGTCAAATTATGATATACTGCATTCTCAACTTACCTGTGTCTTATGTCTGGTATCTTTAATTGCTTTGATCATGTGCAATCCCATTTCCACGCAACAATGAGCATGATCGTTTCGTGGCACCGGAAGACCAGAAACACAATAATAGCAATCCCCAAGCAGTTTTATTCTTAGGCAATGGTTTTCCTAATGAAAATCGACTTGAATCAAACAAAAGCCAAATATACACCAGGGGAGATTTTTTTGTAATCTGTCAACAACGGCAATTTTTGTAGCAATACTAGTTGTACAGTCATAATAATTGGTTCATCAATTTTACGTCCAAAGTAGAATTTTTATTGTCCGCATAGCAAAATAGTTTTTTCTTTCTAACCATATATTAGATATCACCTTTCAGACCAGAAAGAAAAAGAGAAAAGGAGCGTTAATAATTTCTAAATTAACCGAAACAGATGATGGACTATAGTTAATAGCTATTAATGAGAATAACTTACGATACAGGTTTTATGAAGATTAACATACGTAACATGGGATGGAAGTCAATGATTACAACTCACGTGATGCGACTCTCGCTTTGTTCGTTCTAAAACCACCTGTTACCAAAATAATGGGCTTCCATTAGTCGGTACGCAATATGGATAATTTTTACAGGGTAAGTTATAATTAGTATTACAAATTTCAGCAGTAGATTGTTTGATCGATTATCTTGTTATTTTAAAGTTAAAAAAAAAACNTGTATTCTAGATCAATGAAATTCGATAAAATGGGGTTTTAGGCGGCTCTAAAACAAATCCGTCGTTATTTTTTTTCTAAAAAAATCCCTAGTAGTACCACTTCTTGAAATTTGAAGATATAAAAGTGAACGTAGTTGGCCATGCTTACAGCTGAAGAAATAAACTAGTTACATTCTGAATGCGCATTTTGAACACCTATCATTCAAAAAAAAATTATAAAAATCGGTTCATAAACAAAGAGTTTACAAGGGTGTAAAGTCCTTATAGTGGACACACTGTATAACTTTAAACCACACAACTGTTTAAATTATCAAGCCATCAATCATTTATCGTTGAGTTCGTGAACTTGAAGAGCTGTAATGCTAATTTATCTTTGAAAAATTCAATTGTGAAGCTCGCTGACAAAAAGAAGAATTTCAATAACTATCGTACATATGTGTTCTCTAAATTTGTCTGATGGTGACCTGGAAACCCAATTATTGAAAGAGCACATGCAGAAGGCCATTAATTTTTTATGGCCAAATAAATTACATAAATATCTCCCCTTTGGTGAAATGGTTAACTTACGGCAGCCAATTTATCGAATCGAGCAAATAACTCATTTAGGATCTTTACCAATTCCTGGGCAGTACATTTTGTTGCTAAAACTATTAACAAAAAAAAAATAATTCAGAAAAACTCATTTTGAAACTGGAAAAATTCAAAAATGACCTGTAAAACCCTTGATGTCCGCAAACAAAATGCTGACGTTTTCATATCTGTGAATATAGATTTTGTGAAATTGATGAGGTTGGAATTGTCCTCCACGTTCCTCGCGTTCAATGTCCCTAATCATCTCCTTTGCTACGAAATCTGGTAACACTGAAAGCAGTTTGATTAGTAGATAGACCTTCTAATATATTATTATAGATTCGGAAATGACAAAGCATTAAGTATGTAAATAAATCTTCTCAAAATAAGGAAATCCCTTTACCAGACAGAAGTAGTTTTTCTTGTTTCTCATTTTCTGCTTGCGTGCGATACCGCATTTCCATCGACCTGTGTGTTTCCAAAAAAGCTTTCCTCTGGCTGCGGTCAGTCAAATATTTAGTGTACATCCCAGCAACATTCACGCATGAGTATAAAATCACGTTGGCAATGATTCGTTTGATTTTACAAGAATCCTCTTCGTCCAACTGAAAAAATAACATTTTTGTTGTTTTCTTTAAATAAAAATTCGACTTTTCAGACGGCGAAGTAAAGGTAGAAGGGAAACCTTCACCTATCTGAAAGCAGATATTTCAAGTGAAACGTTTTACGATTGATTCGTTTTGGGAGCACGATAAAAAAAATTTTTCTTTTCCCTCGTGTTTACCAAAGCAATCTGGTCGTTGATCAAATCTCGTTAAAAATTAACACCCCGAATGCCTGCGAAACAATTCTCACCTTTTCGAATAATAATTACAGTCGCTCGTTTTCCCACAAATCTTAATTGCTTCGTCCTTAAATGAATTTCGCTTCCACTCTCGCACTATCTCGGAAATTTCAAATTCATTCTAACAATAATGAAACGGGGTTTATGCTTGCTCTGAATGAATTTTCGCGGGAATTTTTCAAAACACTTTAGGTATTTATTTAAACTTAAGTGGAACTTAAATCGGTTAATCCTAAACCACTTTAGAACGATATTCGAAATCGTAAATTACATCTTTTTTGGTCAATTCGTACACAAAATCGCTCTGATTCATGATGGTTTCTACATCCAGTTTTCCTTAAATCCTCATTCTTTTTTTCATTCCCTTTAGCAATTCCAACAAATCTAGGATTGTCAATAAGTCATTTATCGCTAATGAATGTACAGGATGGCTTCAATTTAAATATACAAAATTCAGGAGTAAAATTTATTTTAAAACAAAAAGTCTTTTTGAAAATAAATACATATATGATTTAACCAGTTGATTTGCATTTGTTTCATAAATTTTACTAATTTTTCCAATCTTTCTTAACCTTATTCGTTTTGCCTCTCACTTTGAACAAATCTACAAAATTTCAGCATTTTGACTTCAAAGAGGTGCACTATTTGCCAAAATTGAGATTAATCGCCGAAAATCTGCATAGCTTCTTACGAATTTAACTCGCAAATAACGACTATGACATTAAGCTCCAAGATTATATTGTACAAGGCAAGTAAATGTAAATAAACTTAGATTTTCATTGGTCTTCAAGCTTTAGCGTAATTAAATTTTTTATCTACTTGCATTCAAATTTTCGCTTGTATCTAACTCAAAGTATGCCATGTTTGAGGCGAAAAAACATTTGATAACTAACTTTCTGCTGCAACATTCGAAAGTAATTTTCAACATAAGTTTTCAGTAAACGTCTGGTGTTATATGATTGATAGTTATTTAATTGTTTCTTTCATTTTAGAACATCGCCTCGCAGAAAAGAACTAATTTAATTTTTTTACAAAACAAAAAAAAAATTACAAGGACTACTAGAGGATATATTTGAAAACAGCAGAATCCAAATGTAGTATATGTACAATGGAGCTTCTGCACATTTCGATCGTCAAGTTAAGCAGCATTTGGTCAAACGGTTTCCAGGTCGTTCGATTGGTTGCGGCAGTCGTATTAATTGGCTTCCAAGATCTCCAGGCCTAACAGCATTATATTGTTGTTTATCTGGCTGCTTCCAAGATGAAGTATACAAGATAAAAGTAGATATTCAGTATGGATTAATTCAATGTATTAGAAATGCTGCAGTCGATATTAAAAAAACATGAAGCAATCAGGACTGAAACAGGTGCCTTTCATAGATCAAGCAGAAAATGTATAGAAGTCAATGGCGGTATTTTTGAACATTTATTAAAGGAATGCCATCTTTACCAAAATGTTAATATATAAAACTTCGTTTATTTTCAATTAGGCTATAATTTCAAAGAAAAATGAAAATCGAATCAGGAAATATAAGTTATTTTATATTTAGTTTTCTTTCACAATACATTCCTGGATTTTGGTGTAATCCTCCCTATACATATGTATAGATATACAGGGTGAGTCATAATTAATGTTACAAACTTCAGCAGTAGATTATTTGAACGAAAATAGTATTAGTTTTTTATTGAAATCATAGTCCGGAAATGCTTCTCTACGAAAATATAGAGTGTTAAAGATTTATTTAAAAAATTTAAATTTATTAACATTTTTAAAAATGCGATTGTAAAAGATTATCGATTGCCTAATTACACTGTGCTACAAAATTTAAACTTTCATTTTCTGTTAATTTTATCCCATTCTAAATTTTTTGTATCACTGTGTTATTAGTAATCGCATTCTGATGTCATAAAATTGTCATAAACCTACCACGATATTTTTGAAATAATTCGGCAAAATACACGTATATGGTCTTTATTTTTTTAATCGTAAATGGCGCCTCCGGCAAGAAAATGTCAAGAGATTATTTTTCATTTAAACTGAAGGTAAATACCAAAAGTGATTTTTATTTTCGATGGAAAGCAGTGGCGTAGAATTTTTTTTTGAATTATATCGAGAGACGTGTATGTATGCACGTCACTGGAGAAACTGTAATTATTGGTTGTGCTCAAAAAAAAAATCGCCATAGACGACTGATGAAAAGTCCAAAATTTCCTAAAAATATCTCAACTATTTTTGGAGATATTAATAAATTTCAATTTTTTAAATAAGTCTTTAACCCTTGACATTTTCGTAATCAAGCATTTCCGGACTTTAGTTTCAGTAACAAACTAACACTATTTTCCCTCAAACAGTCTACTGCTGAAGTATTTAACACTAATTATGACTCATTTTGTATATATAGGGTCCGGCAATATGAGAACTTCGGACGTTTACGGCCTTATTAATGATTTTACTCAAAAATTCTTTTTAGAAATTTATAAAAGACCTTATAGCAGACATTTTAAAAATATTCTTATTTATACGACGTATAAAAAAAAATCACGTCAAACTTATGATCTTTTAAATGGAACACCCCATATTTTATTACATATTTGAAATTAGAAGAAAAAAATAGTAGGAGTTTGCATAATATAACATAATAGGTCTGAAACAATCACTTTTTAAGAAATTTAAGATGTCAAACTATAAGGATGAAGAAAAAATGTTTTTTCTAAGTGAAATGAGTTACTTAACTGCTTTTTTAGTGTTTCGTTTAAAAAATATAAGAACAAACTATTTTTTAAATTGGAATTAGTTTTTTATTAATTTAATGTACAGGGTAAACAAAAAGAGTGATTACATCTTGCTCACTTATAATTTAGGATATCGTCCTTATTTTAAATAGAATATATACACTTTTATGTATTCATCAGAACCACTAGTTAATGCCCTTTCAAGTGATACTATGGTGTCCTATATCTATCTTCTACTGTTTCCCCGTAAAGTGAGTTTTTATTTCATTTTTAATAAAAACATTAACACCTTGCCTGTCGGCTCGGTCTGTGTGACCGAGATATTTTTTTGCAAATTTATTAGCAGTCACAAAAAATTTCAAAATTTACTTATGGAAATTGTTGCTGCACATACAGAAATTTTTGTGTGTGCTATGGCGTAAAAAGTAATTTTTTGGTCTAAATGGCAAATCCGTGTTTAGCGCAAGCTAAAAAGTCAGTATAAACTCCACGACAAGCAACGTGTTAAATAAAACAAATTATTGTCAGAGTATACTTTGAATTAGTTACTACGGTGCTTACATAGATATTTTTGTTTGTTTTTTATTCATACTTTAAATGTATGGTATTTTAATATAAATTATAAGTGAACAAGACGTAACCACTCTTTTTGCTCACCCTGTACATCAAATTAATAAAAAAACTAATTCCAGTTTAAAAGAATTGTTCTTATGTTTTTAAAATGTAACAGTTAAGTAACTCATTTCACTTACAATTAGAAAAAATATTTTGTCTTCACCCTTGCATTTTTACATTTTCTTAATTACTCAAGAAGTGTTTGTTTTAAACCTATTCTAGGTTATACAAATCCCTACTAATTTCTTCAAATTTTAAATATGTAATAATATATAGGGTGTTGAATTTAAAAAAATTAATTAAATAATAATCAAAATTAATATAATAAATTAAAAGTAATAAATAATAATTAATCGCATTGTATGTTATTGCAAAATTTTAATAAAATATGTTAAAAAATTCCGAGTTATTAACAAAAATACTTTTTTTTATAACTTCAATACCCTGTATACTAAAGTAAAACATTATAAAAAACGAGATAACAAAAGGACAAAAGCAAAAACAATCTATGTTTGACAGCTTAATTTAGTAGTTTGTTTTTGAAGATACGTTCTCGACAAACAAAAAATAGGTACCTATACTATATTGGGTACAATAAACTGGAATATCTTGTAATTTAAGTGAAAGATCGAAATTTTTCACAGAACGAAGAGATTAAGAGAAAGAAACAATTAATTTAAAAAACTAAACACATTTTTTATAGGCGTGCGCAAAAAAAAGTTGAAAAACGTGTACATAGCCCTTCATTCTCCCTATTGTTTTTCCACTTTTTATTCTATTTCTTTCAAAGTCAAATCAAACTCAAGCTTTATACACGTGGATTTAACATTCTTTGTCACTTTAATCTTCGATTTACTGAGAGACTCTACTTTTATTTGACAGAAAAAGTCTTTTAGCACCCTGTGCTGATTTAGTTTTCTAACTAGCCATAACCAAATCTTTATTCACAACTTTCTTTTGAGTATGTAGCTGGATATCGTCAAAGCCTGGGAATTGCTGATGTCTTTAGCGGTCTCGCTTTCAAGTCATTCAAATCAAAAGATTTCTCGCCTTTACTGTCGTCTACGAAGTATCGGTGCTTAAACACCAGGATTAGGGTCCAGGCAGGAGAATTGATCTGGTGCCTCATGCGACTGTATGGTTTTATAGAAGTTCGAATTTTAATCGGTCAAAATATTAATCAAATTTTCTTTACACCACCAATCTTGTTGGTTACATTGAACCCTACAGGATTTTATATAATATTTATGCCATGAAAGTGCTCATTCTCGTTTATTCAAGTTTACTTTCTTATTTGCCACATGCGATGCACAAAGCTATAAACTTATCGACTAAAGAGAACGTGGCAACTGCTTTTTTCCACACATCTCTTCTATTCTGTTTTCCCGTTCGTTTAATTCCATTTCATTCTTTCCATTTATTTCATGCGTATCAATTGAAAAAAAAAACAATTAAAAGGCAGAATCATAGATGTATTGCATCGAGTTCAACAGTACTTCCAGATATTTTAGATGTCACATCAGGTTATAGAAGTTCGATTTCTTGATGTCCATTCAAGCTCAACCAACTTTACTACGACTATACGTACATCTATCAAAGGAACGTCTTCTAAATACTTAAGTAGAAAAGTTGTTCCGTTAAAAACGTGTAAACGTCATTCCACTTGGGCTTTCAGATAAGATAAATGGTCCGATTAGAAATCCCTTCTTAATGTGAAATAGAATGTTTGTAACAAGTTCAAGTTGAATCCTGCATACTCTAATACTTCTACGATTTTCATCAGCACATCCATGGTAATTTCTTTCGCTAACAATTCACCTTCTTACAGACAACTCTTTTCTTATAGGTTACTGAGAGCAATGACTTTTTAAAATTTATTACATAAACGATCGCGAAATTTCCAACTCCTTGGACTTTCAAAACGAATCTAAAATCAATAAGTCTGTAAGGGTCGTTTGTATCAGTTTTTCATACTCTGGGGATTCCGGGGACGAGTAATACCATCTGTTCTATATTTTGTTTTGATAGTATTGTTCAGATATGCTTTCGTTGTTTTTTTTTTTACCTAAAATTGGATGTCTACTGAAATATATCCTTATTTTTAAAAAGTTTGCTGAGCTCTGGTTTGGAGTGTAAGCCTATACTAGATCAAAATGATCAAGAAATATTGCGATTTAATATTGGAGCTAAATCTTACAATATACAATTTGTTGAAGCCATGTTTGTCTTACATCTCTATGTACAGTAAAGTACCTGAGTGAATGAAGTACTTTTAACGTAAATCAAGGATCGACAAACTGTGAACCGCAAAGTCTTTTAAAAGTGCAAATATTACCAACTGGTACAACAACATAAATTTTGATAAAGCAAAGAGTTGGTGTCAACTACATTTTCACACATCTGAAATACGTCTTTCTTGTAAGAACAGATACTTATGTTATACGCATTACTTACTATGTATACATATATGTATATGGTTATTAAAATAGAGTCTACATATTAAAGTGATGACTCATGTTTCGAATCCGCCGTATTCACATTCGACCCTCATCTTCTGATAAAAAATTTATGAAAAATGTTTAAACGACTAAGTTGTGATTTAGATGCTCATAAAACATACAAATCTTGTTCGCCTTTTTCCTATCTTCAAAGAAAATAAAGGAAAATTAATGTAAATTTTTTAAAAGTAGCGTCGTTTAAACGTTACACTAACGTAATTTATGACTGGTACAAGAATTACATTACTGTTAGCTCTCAATCCTCCATGTTATAACTTGAAAATGAATAAAAAATACAGTAACGAGTAAAAAAATCGAAATTTCCATTATTTTTTTAACGTAATATACATTGATCGGTAAAAAACCGGCCACAGGGGAATGCTTGAAAAAGCACTTAAATATTCATTAATTCAACTTATCAACAGTATTAGATTGAAGAACCTTTTATTGGTGTTACGGGATGCAAAGATTAGGGGAAAAAAGACTAATTAACACAGAATTAGGTAATTTAACCTGCGATCACTATCGATGTTTGAATAATGTGAAGACTATCGTGTTAGATTTTATCTAACATATTGTAGTTTTGGAATAAAATACATATAAAAGAGGTTAGGAAAAGGTTTTTAGGCAAAATATATAAAAATTTTACAAAATATATTTTTGATAATTACAACATTATGAAGATAGGGTAAGACTTATAAATTTGATAAGGTATAATCAGTTTTTGCTTAGTTTTGCTAGTATTGGCACATATTTCGATTTTAATTGTTTGATGTCGGTGAATGGATTAAAAGAATTTGAGTTTTTTATATCAGTAGTTGCATAGCTAATAGTTTTCCTATCTAGGCTGAAAGAAATTGTTTATTTATGGATTACATGAATTATCGTTGGCGGATACTACTTCTAACATTATACTCTGGTGCCAGCTAGACGACCGCCCCCATCAAAGTTTTTGCAATAACAAACCTTGCAGCAAATCGTTTAGGCAGATCTAGAAGCACATAACATTAATGTTTGTAAATTAGAAAATATCGAGAGGAAACATATTTGTTAGATTCTCTCTAATATTGATAGTGACTGCGGGCGGGTTGATTAAAGAAACAACAAATACATTTTTTTATGTACAATAAAAATTTGTGGCAGTTTTTTTAACGGAACTCCTGTTTATTATCAATGTCCTCCTTGAGTCTAAATTACAGCTTACATTGAGGCATTGAATTATTCAAATCTGCAAAGCTCATTTCAGGAATTCCTTCAAATTCTTCTTGAACGACCAAGAGTAACTCTTGGAGAGTTATCGCAATGACTGAACGAAAATGCCTCTGAAATTGATTTCAGAGGTTCTCTATGAGATTAAAATCAGAATATGCTGGCCAATCATGTCTATAATCGCTAAAGTAATCCATATATTCAGTGTGGTCTGGCGTTATCATACATTAAAACAAAGCCAATTCCAACAAAATGCTTCTTGAAAAACATCTTCTACATATATGTATATCGGTACCTCAGAGCAAAAGGGTAAAAAATTCAGAATCAAAAAACTGGAAAATTGAAATATTGGACTTAATACCTTTTTGCTCTGAGGTACCAATATGGATTTTTAAAACACTGGGTAGTATGAATAAAACGAAGCAAATGCTTTTACTTCAAGATTTTGAGAGAAATTTTTCAATATTGATTCGTTCTATATGAATTGCTACATAAAGATGGAAATATTTCTCTCAAAATGTTGAAGTACAAGCTTTATTTTATTCATATGACCCAATATCTTCAACCAATTATTTGTCGACATGTGCTACTGTGGAGATGTTTCCCCATCCCATAATCAATGCACTTTTTTACCCATGGAGAGATGGTGCAGTCGAAATACAGTTCCTGTCTCTACTGTTTTGTCTATACCTTTCTCGATTATTAAAAACAAAAAAAGCAAAAGCGTTACTCATTGTCAGTACAAAAAACTTCATTTCATTGCTAATGAGTTTAATTTGCATGTAACCCCAAGCCCAAATTACAGATGTAGTATTCGATACTTAGTTAGTAATTGTGGTCCTGTGATAGGAATTCGAGATATTAAGAAGTTTTCTACAAGTTTCTTCCCAATCAGTGTGTTGAGCCCAAGAAACTGGCAGTTCCAACCTCTTATCTTCCGAATCCTGGTCGCTTCTTAAATCGGTCACTCTCCAGATACCGATTCTACGTATCCTGAACAATAGTAAAGGCTATTTCTAGTGTACTAAATAACTACATACCTCTAACTATGAACATAATTAAAGGAACACAAGAGCTAATGGTATTGTTATCGACTGAAAAGTTTTATTACCTCTCAAAACCAATTTAAAAATAATTCCAAATAAGCTTACTTGCTTTTTAGCACACATGAGTGATAAGAAATGATGCATAGTCATACATGTTGATGTTATTGAAAAGAGAATTTCGACTGCGAAAATTTGAAATTAATAGATAGGAGTGAAATAAGCATTACAAGGCAATATTAGCGAAAAAATGCCAAATAATCATTTTCTATTTATATAAATTATGCAAATATAGCGACCTGTACGGAATGTTTGAGGATGGTCGGTTTTTTTTGCTGGTCAGTGTACATTTGCTTGTTTTCTTTGTACTCCATACAATATTATCTTCATTGCCCTGTTTGTTGTTTTCTTGTTCCCTGTTTTATTGTGTCAACATTCCCTTTTTGTTAATAAATACTAGGACTTTGGTAGATACATATCCGTTTTCACAGAATAACATTATTTTTTTGGAGTATCGTTGGTATTGGATTATCCTTATGAATTCATACATGTGATTCTAGTCGAGGAAGTGTGTCATAATATAGAATTGAAATAAATTTTGAAAATAATCCTATGATCACCGTATTTTAAAAGGTGCAAAGTTTGTTTGCTGATTCGTACATGCTCCGTCTTTCAAAATTCGCTCAGTTTCAAAATTCAACTTAAAACAACTTGTTCCATATTAATTGCAAGTGCAAAACAGTCTTCACGATTGTGGACGCAAATTTTAAGTTCTTTTGAATTTTACTGTAAGTATCATCCTATATCATCTTGTGAACTCGGACTACATTTTCTAAGATTACTAGATTTTGCTTTTCCCTTGCGAGTTTCCTTATTACGTCCATTTACCATGCTGAAATTTCTTACACCGCCTACGAACAATGACAGTTGAAAGGTTCTTTTGTCTAAAGCCCAAACTAACTTGATCTAGACCTTCACGAAATACTATTTTAAAAAATCACCTTGATATGTCTAACGTCATTTCCTGTTTCCGTATATTATTTTAAATATAGTCCAAACTATGAATGGACTCTTTGTAGCTTTGAAAAGAGCTTGAAATATAACATGAATTTCCCTGTCCCTACAAAAATAAATTTCAACATATATCTTCTTTGATTTGAAGCATTTGTGCGTAACAGCATCTTCCTAATCCGATTATTTTGCCAGAGACAAATACCTCATGCCCGAACAGGTTCCCACATTAAAAGGGATCAAATTTAAAATTAACCATTTTCCGGATCAAAAAACTGTATTTTGAAATGAGTAAAATTCGAACTTACGTCATATTTGCCAAAACAAAATACACGAACGGTGACAAGGCCAACGTGGATAACAGCGGACAGGCAACCCGCAATAATGCACCAGCGCAGTGGAAGTGGCAACATGGCATATGAAACGAAAATTATGAAGAGAACGTACCAAACTAGGCTCTCTTTTAAACCAAAGCCGATTCCGTCGCTCACCACACCTGAAAGAATAAAATTAATTGGAGGTTTTAATATAAACTGATAATTAATGGCACGCCTATTCGCTTGGAAAATTGCTAAGTTGCAACGTCAAAAGGAGAATTAATTGGAATTTTTTCATTTTCCGATTGTATTCCATCTTTAACCATATAAAATAACGATTTAAATATACCATTGACTATTGTCCTGTTTGAAACTTTGTCCTGAACAACGACCTTAAAAGGCATATGCAACCCAAGCGGAAAATTTGAACAATGACAAATCGGACTGTTTTTAAGTTCGTATTACCACTGAAAATATTTGTATTCAAAAATTTTGCTAAACCGGAGACGGCTTGCCTTAATATAAATTTATTTTCCAGTTTACATCTCATGAGGTATTTTTCCAGGAAATAAAAATTGCTCTACAGTTGATTTTTTAGTGCTTTAATGTGCTTTCCAGTGGAAATGGCATACTTAAATTAGGAATAATCGTATTTCAGTTTTAATTTTTTCAAAATTGAACCACAGAAATCCAATAAAAAGAATTGATTTAATAAATAAAACCTAAAGACACCAATTATGTCATTTTTTTAAAACTAACATTTACATTAAAAACAACCATTAGTATGCAACAATTTAGCAAACATGGTAGATGATATAGAAACCAGAATAACCAGTAAAAAAAAAATCTTGAATCTTTGAAATTCGTATTTATTCAAATTTTTGTTCCTTATTTAAGTACAGGATGTTTTAGGAGGAGATGCACATATCTGACGTAGAGAAGACCAAAATATGACGATTGCGCCCAACATACCTTATTCTAATGTGGCGTGTTTCAGAATTACAGGGTGTCAAGCGTGGATTTTCTTTTGAAATTTTTTAATAACTTTCTGTCTTCATAGGATCAACGTCAAAATTTGTACACTAAAATTTTTTAACGCGCCAAACGAATGAATAAACGAATAAATGAATTTTTAACTAATTTTTGCGTGATCCCTAGAGAGCGTTAATTATAATCCAACGCTTTGATATATCGGATCACATTTTTTTTTGTCAGCGCAACTCAGGTCACACTCTACTGGTATTGAAAATAATGAAGGAGCATCCATTTTTACTCAAAAATGATATTCTCGTTTAATTTCAGTATCTTTCTCCGTTTTCGACATATAAACGATTCCAATCCCCTGTCAATTCGTATCAATTCAAATCCTCAAAAACGAACTTGACCGTGTTGCACTCAAAAATTAATAAAAAACAAATTCATATATTTTGTTACAATTTTTAAAAATCATAATAAATTAAAAACTGCAGAAAAATAGCCAACTTGATACGGGATTGCTATAGTGAGATTAAACAAATATATCATTTTTTGCTTAATAACGAATGCTTCTTCATTATTTACCATAAATTTTGACCTGATTTACCTTAACAAAAGAATATGATACGATATACCGAGATGCTAGGTTATAACTAGCGCCCTCTAAGAATCATTAAAAAATTAGTAGATAAATCTTATTTGGCATCTTAAAAAAACCTAAGTACACCAATTTTGGCATTGATCCTATGAAATGAAAGTTATTAAAAAAATTTCAAAATAATATTTCCATTTTCAACACTCTGTATATACTATATACCTACAATAAAAAGTTGTAGATGCAGGATGAATTCATCTACCAGTTAATAACTTTAGAAACAAGGATCTATTTTGTCGAGTGAGCTTATATTTTTCGTTTTAAAAATTACAGATTGGCCTTGTTATAGCCATTTAATGGGTTGATTGTATAATTATGGAACACATTTTTTGATATATTCCTTTTTACAATGAATTTTCAAGCAATGAAAATCAAAATTGATAAAAAAATTGCTAGTGATAAAGCTTTGGAAATTTAATCAATTTATAATTGGGTCTTATAAGTAAGTCAATAAAAAAATTATTGAGAAAATAATATTATTTCTAGATGTTGCACTTCTAGTGTCACTTAGTATATTTTTTATTGTTTATTAATCGCTCACTAAAAAATTGGCAAGCAAACAAAGCTTATAAAGATTTGGATTATTTTAATGTCGATATAAAAGCATGGATCGCTTCTCAGGACAATAACTACTTTGCAATGGGAATCAGTCATCGAAATGGATGGTGAATAAGCTCGAGAATATTCATTTAAACATGTTTTTGTTTAAATAAAATTTTTATTATTTTTCATGAATTAATTTGTTGAAAAAAAAAAACGTTCCATAATAATTAAGAATGGAATTATTAGGTTGATGCATAATTATTATGCATCAACCCAATAATTTTCGTTGAAAATAATATACTTTGATAATGGTTTTATCCTTGCACTATAGAACTTCGAAGTTTGTATTTTTATTTTTTTTAATAAACATTAAACATATCTATTTTATAATTTTTAATTTTTAATTTTTTAATTTTTAATTTAATTTAAAACCACACCAGCTAAAAAAATTAATTAAAGTATGATTGATTGTTAATCGATTTAAAGGTTAAGAGTTCGACCTTTTGTAATGTTGCAAATACTGAAATTGTTTTCGAAAAAACCTGTAGAATTAAATTTATTTTGGCTTATCACGGTGAAAAGAAAAACTACACATAAAGCACGGACCCGAATCTGTGTCTTAATTCTCTTTTTATTATACTAACGTTAGTCCGTTTAATCGTTTTCTTTTCGAATTCTTTTTCCTTCGATTATTATTTTTTATCTACATTTAACCGTATTAATAATGGCAAGGTAAGGTAATATCGTTGATAGGAGTACTTAAGTCCATGAAAATGGACGTAAAGGATTATTATACATACACTATTTGGATCTACAATTTTATCGAGGCTAAAATCATTCAAAAAACTAATAAATATATAAAATATATAATTAAAAGAAATATAATTCAAATATTATTTAAATATACAGAACGCAACGAAAGAAAATAGATTAGCTGTACACCCAGAACTTCTGCGACTAAAGATAAGAAATTACCTTTATATACACTTTTTAAAACCTGACTTTAGGGTGGCTCTTATTTTGGTTTTTCTTTTCGAATTTTTATGCTCCCATAGGCTTATATGGTTTAAAATAAATTAAAAAAATATCCTTCAAGTTTCAAGCCTTTATTTCAATTTTAATCCATGCCGCATAGCGATGCAAGTTTCCCATATGAATAACATGGGGTTTTTGGTATTGAACGATCAATTTTTTATTGTGGCCGAACTAATTGTTCAAAAAATTTGAAACTTTGTAGACTTTATCCTTATAATAGTAGTTATCTCTCAGAAATATCACAGATTTTTAGATTTAATAATTTTGAAGTTGCAGCTAGATAAAAAAATGCTTTTTAATTTTTTTTTGTTTTTTTTTTTCAATGTTTTTTCTAAGGGATAACTGCTATTATAAGGATAAAATCTGCAGGGTTTCTAATTTTTTGAATAATTACCTCGGCCGAAATAAAATATTAATTGTTCAATGCCAAAAATCCCATGTTATTTATATGGGAAACTTACATCGGCTGTGCAGTGCGGGATAAAATTGAGATAAGGACTTCAAACTTGGAGGATTGTTTTTTAATCTAATTTGAACCATATAAGCCTTTGAGAGCATAAAAATTCGCAAAATACCAAAATACGGATCATCCTAATACATATGATCTAAAATGATTCGTTAATAACTTATCATCACTTTAAAAAGTTAATTGAAATGGTTTAAAGAAATTTACGATTGAAATTACATACCGAAGGTTTCCTACCAAAAGGACGTATTCACAAAAACTGTCATTTTGCTTTATACGCTTGTAGATTTCATTTATATGCTCGAGCCAGAAGGTAGTATGAACAAATTCAAGTTTATACACATTGTTCTCATATAACCCGCCAAGTAGTTGTGAATGCGAACATTTGTGACATTAGGAATCAAAATTAGCTCATAAAATAAAATGACAGTTTTTGTGGACACATCCTTCTGTCAGGAAACCCTCAATATGAATACAGGGTGAGTTAGATGTCGCCGTATTTAACAAAAATTGTTCGAAATATGGTCTAGTTTCACCTCCTTGAATAAATACGGCGACATCTAACTCACCCTGTATAGTTAGAAGTTTACGTTTGACATATAGCTATTAATACCTATAGAATCTATACATATATTTATACAGCTATAGGGTGTTCCAGAAGTCCCGTCATACAACCATACGACGTTATTGGAGGATCCACTGAACGTGGGAAAATGTTAAAAAAAGTCTTTTCCAGAAAATGGCAAAGATATAAGTAAATATCTGAATGCACAATGCGGCAACGTTTGTTCATAACCTGAGCACATAAGCTTAATATACACACATATCCAAAAATTTGGAATATTTAAAAATATGTTATTTGCAATAATGGTATTCTAAAAATTGTTATTGATATTTATTCTATATCGTTTTTGTATGAGAACATGCAGAAAAATGACTTTAGTGCAATATATTTTTCGATTATTCCTCATTCAGTTAATGTTGAGTTCTATACCAAGTTCCTAGTCGTTAATAATTCTTAGTGAAATGTTCCAAACTTTTGAACATGTGTGTATGTACAGTAAGTCTCAAAAGTAATGTATAAATTCATTTAAAATTCAGCGGTTTATTTTTGGAAAAAACGCTCGGACCCGTCGATTTTTATTTTTGGATGCGGTTTTTTTAATAATAAATCCTTTTATACAGGGTGGCCCAAAAACAACTTACCATAACCAACTTTTTTTTTTCAAATGGAAACACTTATTTTTTATTTTATATTTAGAATCTGCTTAAAATTCGAAGTATGTTTCATGTACCATGTCCTATTCCGAAACTTAACAGTTACCGAGATATTGACGATTGAAATTACATATGAATATGGTTAGAATTTTACATTTGACATGTAGCTATCAATACCTATTAATATACATATTCATATGTAATTTCAATCGTCAATATCTCGGTAACTGTTGAGTTTAAGTATAGGACATGGTACATGAAACATACTTGGAACTTTAAGCAGAATCTAAATATGAAATAAAAAATAGGTGTTTCCATTTGAAAAAACAAAGTTGGTTGCCGTCCCTGCTACCCTATATGTATATATGAATTTACCATCAAAAAAACCGCAAGAAAAAATAAAAATCGACGGATCCGAGCGTTTTTTCTAAAAATAAACCGCTGAATTTTAAATGAATTTATACATTACTTTTGTGACTCACTGTATATGTATAAGCAAGTATATCAAACTTATTGTTTATTTACTTTTTCAATTTATAAAAAACATAAAAGCCTCTTATTTTTTTAATCAGTGCAATAAACAATTAAAATGATGCTCATTGTTGGGGAATGTCACGGAAAAATAATTAAAAAAATAACAAAAGTAAAATAATTTAGATTTGACAATGATAATGACAGGCTTGTACCTTAAAATGTTTTTACCTTAATGTAATGTAATGTTGCCAGTTCATATTTCACGGAAATATGAT
The DNA here is from genome assembly GCA_013372445.1 of Hypothenemus hampei. Classification (NCBI taxonomy): domain Eukaryota; kingdom Metazoa; phylum Arthropoda; class Insecta; order Coleoptera; family Curculionidae; genus Hypothenemus; species Hypothenemus hampei. The sequence goes on from JABRWK010000048.1 coordinate 482,767, forward strand.
CGAAAATCAAAATTTATATTATGTTTGAAACTAACTGCAAAAATCTAATTTTTTTCGACTATACGTGTTAGCAGACAACACAGAATCAGCATCCTATGATACCAATTACATAATTCGCTTTAATTATTGCGTCAGAACCTCCTAAAATTCTCAACTATGAACAGTTATAACTCAGCCATTTTTTAGAAAAGATTTTTTCTAACATTTTTCCCATGTTCAGTGGGTCTCTCAATAGTGTGGCATGGCTGTGAGGCGGGACTTCTAGGACATCCTGTATTTATATGTAATTTCAATCGTAAATTTCGCGGTAACTGTTGAGTTTAAGTATAGGGCATGTTACATGAAACACACTTAAAATTTGAAACAGAATTCAGAAATAGCCATACAAATCAGAGCTGGTGCTCTGGAGCCCAGGTTGGGGGTCAGGGGGTTATATTTAATACAATAACATAAACCTCAAAAAATGTCCCCCTCAAAAACAAAATCGACGTGACGCGGCAATTTCTAATATTTTTATCATGGTTCAAAATAAGTCGTGTGCAAAGTTTCAATGTTATATGTTTAAAAGCATATTTGTGGCAAATTTCTGTCTAAATACAAAAATAATTAGTACTGTGACGACGAAAATAATTTTACAATTAATTAAGTATAATTCATCAACTAATCCATACATGCATGGATAAGATGGCGATTGAACAGAATTTTTTAATGTATAATATTTATTTCCTTAAATCAAATCACGCGTTTGTTTTATGTAATTTTTGTTTAGTTCATATACAACACCTTATCAGATTTTAATTATTTCTAAATGTAGATCTTTAAAGAAATATGTTTATTTAAAATTTTATTCACCATCTCTCCCCAAGTTACCCTAATAAACTTCTCGTTCTATTTTTGAATGCACACCACGCTGGTTAAATTTTATAGATTAAGTTTGGATAGCTCTGTATAAAATGATAATGTAATTAATTTTTCATTGTATTATTATCACATGAAATAACTACAAGTATAATTTATGACATTTGACATTTTACAATTTCATTGCTTTCAATTGCCTTTAGTAGTTTTGAGTTTTTAGGTAAGTACTTTTTAAAAATTAAATTTTTTTGTTAGCAAATCAAATAACAGACAGCCATATTATAATTATAAATGGCAATTAAAAATAAAATGTTTCAGAATTCCATTAAAAAGAGATATATGTATTTTCATTCATAGAACGCGATAATTGAACAGTTTTTAAAAGTAAAAAAATATATACATATATGTATAACATTGCTGAAAATATCGCCAACGTCCTCATCTGTATCGATGAAATAAATCCTAAAATATGCATTTAAATTCCCTTTCTAAACTGTGGCGTAGGTGAAATCATCCAGCACCAAGATGTTTTTAAACATATCAATTATAAACACACAAAGTGTGAAGGAATTTAAATTAATGATAACTTGTTGAGTTCAAACGGTTGTTAATAGTTTGGTTTTGCTCAAAGATTGATTTGGAATCTTAATAATAAAGTCAAATTTTATCTGGCATTGAGTTAATATGGTAAAACATGAAGATTCACAGAAATTACTTGCGCTTTCCAGAAGATTAGAGCGCTTAGATCCCCACTTAATACTGTTTACTATCAGAGACACACCGTCAATCACTAAATCAATTATAAATTACTGCATAATATGAGATGAGAGCCTTTTAGTCTTTTCTAGTATCATCTTCATTTTTGGTTGACATGTAGACAGTTGCTACACTGCAGTATTAAGAATAGAAATTGCATCTACAATTTTTGCAGTTATAGTTCAAATTTGGGTATTTTTGAATAAAATATTATAGTATAGATTTTTTGCTCAGAGTTTTGTCAGGAATCTTAAAATTAAAATTAAAGCAGTTAAACTTCTTCCACCCTGTACAGTTATAGTAATGATGAAGTTGTACGTACCAATAACTGAAAATTGCAAAAATTACAGGTACTACTTCTATTCTTAACATGACAGTACGATGGAGTGAAGAATGACATACAATAGTTTTTAGTAAATCAATTTGATTTGTTTAGATATAAAGATGAAAAAAGAATGTGGTAAACAGTATGATGAATAATTTTCTACAGAAAAACAATAGTGCTGTTTAACGTTCTGTTCATTATGTTATTCAACTTCATCTAACACAGTTCCTCCAAACTGCTTTTCTGCTGAAAATTCAGCAGAAAAATTAACTCCATCAAATCATTATCATAGATCCGTCTAGAATTGCTTAAAATTAACTTTCAAAATTTTAGCAATAATAACTGTTTCATTTTCATGATTATCGAATTTTATATCCCATGCGCTCAACATTTTGTATTCTCTTAGAATTCACAATTAGATTTGCAAAAAATTCTAATAACAATTAGACGAAATTGAATTGGCAAATTGGAAAAGTTTTTAAAACAGGAAGATGTTCTTTCTAAACGTGCATCATGACTGTTGGACTTAAGTGAATTTTCACATCAAGTTACGCTACATATTACGTGCTGCCTGTAGGCAGAGAATATACTGTTTGCTTTAAAGAAAATATATTGCTTGCCCTAACATAGAAAACAATGCCTTAGTTACTTTATGACTTGTCAATGATAAAACAACAACTAAATTTTGCCTCTGTGTCACATGAATTTGGAATATATGCATGACCAGGGGTCCATTTGAAAATTGTATTTATTTTCAAAATGTTTACATAACATTTACCTGATAAAGAACAATTTATATATCATTCGTGTTCATCACTTTGAATGCCTACGACAACAGAAATGACAGACAGCAAAAAAAAGATTGAAACTGAATGGTTGGATTACAAAGCCTCATTTTTTATTTTCTCTTTTGTAATCTGCAGCAACTGTAGCAACTAACAAAATACTTTTTCTTATGACATCTTTAAGATAACTGATTAGTTAAAAACTCAATAAAATGTTTGTGTATCAGAAGCAAATCATTATGTGCAATTTTAGTGCGAAAGTATAATAGTAAATATCGCAATATGAAGTACTTCACACATCTAGGTAGCATGTGGACATGTCACGTAACTTTGGTATGAAAGACCAAAAACAAGTTGGTTTGGTTATGGTTTACACAACATTTTCATCGAGACAATTTTAAAAGACGAGTTGATTGTTTGGACCATCAACCTTCTAGATAGAATGGCGTGACAATTATAGTTACCTAAGGGAGAATTTTTGTTGAGTTTTCTCCCAAGAACTTCTTGAAATATGTTTCAATAACGTCCTAAAAACCTTTTAGTTTCTAGCAGGGTTTCCCAATTTGTTACACATTGAACCTGCTGGAAAGAAGACTTAAATTTGAAGAGAGGACCCTTATAAATTTTATGGCTCTTCATTAAGCATAGATGGAAGGAATGAGGATGAATGAATAGGTAGAAGTTTCTCAAGTGAATATTGTCCACGTCATTGGAAGAGAGGTTGTATGTAAGTAATAAAAGAGACCAGGGCACAACAGAATGTTGGCACTAATGAAACTGGATGGAAATTTGAATAATCTGCTTTCGGTGTTCTCTGTTTAAGATGAACAAAAGCAAAATTCTTTTTAATGCGTGTTCACGTATCAAAGAACACATATTTCACAAAGTATGTACTATGTTTCAAATATAATTTAAGGAGATCACAATGACGAAACTCAAATCTTGATTCCACCATCAAGGAGCAACATAATTTTAATTAAAAAGTTCATAATTTAGCCTCGAAACTTTTGGTACCTATAGAATTCGCTTTAGTCCCTCATACAAAATAATATCACAATTAAGAACAAGATAATTATATTTCATCTTATATGTGGGAAACTTATTATAACCCTATGTAAAGTATAATTGTGAAAACTTGTCACAATCAATGTCTGTTTTCTTACAATCTGCCTACGCAAATTTTAAAACACGTAAACTTTATTGTCAAGGGAGACACTTTTTAGGATATTAACTTACAACAACTTTCAAGCAGGGCTTGAAACAACTCCTAATATCTTAAAAGGAACGAAATCGACTTTTCTTAAAAGTTATATTGATATTAAAAAAAATCATACTTTTAATTTCTTCAAAATAAGATTTAGAATATATGGTTGAATAATGAAGAAAACTGATAGCCACATCAAAGAAAACCATCGGCAGAAATTCTAGTTCAACATTTTCAATTTAAATTTTGTCTTCCACTAGAACTGTTTGTTTCGGAGATTGGATCATATGACGCTAATGGAAATGAACTTAAAGGGCTCTGCAGTAACAAAAGTAATTTTAAAATATATGGTAATAGGTAATTTCCTGTTGGCGTTTAAGAGATTCTCGTACACTCGAACGGTTAAATACAGCCGAGGAAGCTTTATGGTCTTGGATATGTATTTCCTTGGCTCGTGCAGACCCTCTGGCAGAAACTAAACGGATAGTACATTCAGCTCAAAAAGCCTGTATATACCATCTTCTTTCTATACATTTTTTTCTATTATGTTTAACTAACTAAGTACAATTATAAGAAAACATGTTTTAATTAATATTTCAAACTTAACAAACGAAAATTAACATAAAAACAACTGGAAAACAGTTCACTTACAAGGGAACGGCGCGACGTGTACCCCACCGATTTTAATGAAATTTGGTACAGAGGTAGTTTAGACCAATCTAAGAACAGGGGCCAAATTGTAGCGGCGGTCATCAAGGTTAAGGGGGGGAAACCCACCCCCAAAGTTTATACCTGTATATATAATTTTTTCTAGATATTTTTTCCGGACCTAGACAGGTCGACGGAGAATTGAAATACGAACATTTTGCTTTTTTCCCCATTGTTTTAAGTCATCTGGATCCAAAGTTATCGCCAAAAAACGCAAAATTTACGAAACTTTGGGGGTGGGTTTCCCCCCCTTAACCTTGATGACCGCCGCTACAATTTGGCCCCTGTTCTTAGATTGGTCTAAACTACCTCTGTACCAAATTTCATTAAAATCGGTGGGGTACACGTCGCGCCGTTCCCTTGTAAGTGAACTGTTTTCCAGTTGTTTTTATGTTAATTTTCGTTTGTTAAGTTTGAAATATTAATTAAAACATGTTTNTTTCAAACGATGATGCAACGGCTTAAATTAAATGTTTCCTAATTATTCTTTATATTAATTGAGTTGCTCAGTGCATTAGTAGCTTAAGCCCAAAGAGTTAGTTTTGGGAAAACTATTAATTCATGTTTTGGTTGAATAAATATATAAATTAAAGAGGACTAATTTAGTTCAACAAAATAATTATGGATGCTATATCTTAAGCCACATATTACATTATCTTAGTTTAAGCCACAGACATGTCGGTTAGGCCAGTGTTGCATACATATATCTTATAAAATAGTAAATGCATAAGGTAATCCTCGTGCTGCCATTTAGTAATAAATGGATGAAGGTTGCTTGCAATACTATTACCTCAAAGCTACAATTGCGAAGATTTGAAATCTGCATAAAACGTAAACGTGAAATATCGATTTTGTGGGTTAGACCACTGTTGCACTGAGCGACTCAATTCTGGTTGATTAAGTTTCAATAATTAATTTAAACATGTTTTCTCATAATTCTAATTAATTAATTAGAAATAATAGAAAAAAAATGTATAGAATGCAGGATATGTATGGAGAGTTTTCAGATTGACTCTAGATTCTACTCGTTATAGAAATTTCTTAGAGCATGCCATATTATCTTTTAAAAAATAAGAAAGTTCAATGGTTGTTTCACCAAAATAATTAGCCCCAAAAAATCAAGTAATTGAACATTTTAAAAACAAAACTGATTTCAACCCTGTAGTGAATTTATAGGAGCGTTATAAACAAATTTACAAAATTTATCAAATCAGATGGAGTTCAACTATTTTATTATGGTAGTATGTTAGTTAAATGAAAGACATTTCATAGGTTATTCAAAGAGAATTAATAGCTTGTTCACCAGAATTCTCCGACTTAATGCCTGTTTATTGCATATGAGAAAAAGAAAGTTCCGTTTTTTGAAAAACAAACCTTTATTTACCGACTATATCCTATGTGTACATTATTCAAAGTATACTCCATCGACGTTTGCCCATCTTTCAGGCAATTAGCGCATTCGATTTCTGAAGAAGTGCTCGTCCTTGGAGGCGACTTAATTATTAAGCTAATTTTGGATATTTCCATAAGAATTATCCACTAATTGTATGGGCTAACTATATCGATCGGAAAAATAGTAATCTGAAGGAGCAATGTCTGGTGAATACAGCGGATGCTGTAACACTTCCCAGTTCTGCCCTTCTAAGTAGTTTTTAACTGGCTAAGCAATGGGTCTAGTGTTGTCATAATGAAAAATTAGCATGTCGTGTATTCTCTCATTAAGATCATTTTTCCTCAATAACTCGTTTTAAATGGATTAGTTGTCGTCTGTAAACATAGCCAGTAATAGTTTCCAAAGATTTCAGCAACTCATGATATACAACATCTTTCATATTCCACCCGATATAAAGAATAACTTCGTCACAATGAATATCTGGCTTTGACTGTGATGGATCAGGTTCACCAGGCTTTACCCAAACTTTTTTACGTTGACATTAAGAACTTCAAATACGTATTAAGCCGGTTCACACATAATACATACAGTCTTCTATTAGAAAACAGATATTTCTTTTTCTCATATTCAATAGATTTCCTTATACATAGTATTTAAAAAAAAGTAATTTTTAACAACTAAAAATATGTCTTCCATGATAATAATCTGTGAGGTGATTAAAAGTATTGAGGATGGTTCATTTTCAGATTGACATGATGTAACGAAAACTTACTTTGAGTGGTAAGAAGGAACCATGTACAAGCTGCTGCGTAGTGTAAATAGTTATTGGCGAAACACCTCCACCATCCCAAGACACAAACAGCAATGTTGATGGACATACAGCAAACTGACCAAATTATTTCGTCTGTGTACTGGTTCAGATTAACGTGATCTTCGTTACCCGTCCAAACTACTATCAATGCAACCTAAAACAAAAAAGAAAGAAGTGTATTGAGGAATCATGTTAAATCAAGTAACACAAAATTGCTTTATGAAGAGCATTTAGAAAGATGTTTTTATCAAATAAAATACGTCAGTTCACTTCATATCGTTGTGCATATATAAAAGCTGTAGATCATAGATTTTTGATGTTCATATGTGCAAGTCGCAAGCAAACTTTCAAAAAAATCGGTTCTCTGACATTCAATATTGCTATTTATCTAGTTTTCCATTTTGCTGGATAGTGTATAGGACATGAGTTGTGTACATCTTTTTATTTACCATTGAGCAGCATTATGTACGCAAATACCAACCTCGATAGGTTTAATACAACTTTTGTCAGGCGTTTTACCAATTTTTCCACATACCCAGTGGTTTTCGAGCCATTTAACCGGTTATAATAACGACAAAATTTTTATAAAAATCTAATGTTCAAGTAAGTATGGTTTTAGGATTTAAATTCTGCCGGCGTAAAGCCACTTTTATGACTTCCATGTATTTCTTAACGAGTGCATCAGTCATAAAATGGAATAAATGTTTTGGCATCAATTTCAATTTTCGAAATGGTCTTGCAGACACCATTTCTTTTAAATTGCAAAGTTTATTTGCAAATTTGTGCTTTTTCCAGTTAGAATTATATTTTTTCACATTAAGTTTAGAATGTAAAATGAGTATTAAAGTTATAGCGGCAGTAGTTGAACTTCCTGCCCAACAAGAACTATATTTTCAGAAGTTACCGCGGATTTAGGTATTTATTCACGAGTTTCATCATTAAGGGAATTTCTACTAGGCTTATATTCTCCAAAACATCTATAAACAATGGCACGTGAAGGTTTCTTTTCTGTAAAAGCCACACAAAATCGATTCAGATTTTGCTTTTCATTTAGTTATCCTGTTTGAATGTATATCAATCAAAAAAACCTTCATACACTACCCGCAATCAGTAAATTTTGTTCATTAGGTTTAACCAAACAATTGGAATTTTTAATAAACATATTTGAATTAAAAATTGAGATTTTGTCTATGCAAAATTCAATAAACTAAAATTTGCAAAATAAATAATAAAAATACATTTTTAATAACATGTCAAAAAAGTCTCAATTCATATGGGAAATTTCTTGAATAATCTTGTATACTTAGTATTCATATACAGTTGTCATTAATCAATTTGCCCAAGATTTGTTAAATAGAAAACAAATTAATGGTTTTCGGCTATACTGTTTAATGTACCATCCTCCATTTTCACAGAAAAATGATAAAATTCTACTATTAAAAATTTGTAAGGGAGTTCGAGAAAATACGAAATATTATAATTTATTCATTGAAAGAAAAAAAATTATTGAGAGACAGAGGAAATATTATTGGAGAGACATCCGCTAGAGTTCTGGTTAACATATTACAAACCAGTATAAACCGAGCGGTTTCTATAAAGTTTAATCATTAAGGTGAACCGGAGAAACTAACTCCACGAGAAGAATAAAAATTGTATTTTTATTCTTTTACAAAAGATAAGTGCACTAAAGGTTCAAAGAAGAGAAAATCGACAATATTTTCGAAAAATATTTGTACACAAACCGTAAAAAAATTTTGACAAAGAACAGGTTATCGAGAATGTATAACCAGGAAAAAATCTATTGTATATAGTTCAAAAACCAGCCTCAAGAAAGATTTAATATTTGCCGGAGTATATGTTTCCAGACTTCCTAAGTTGTAGGGCAGCATTATGTTTATTGACATAACTAAATTCAGACTTTTTGATGTGATGGCGGCACAAGTATTTTCGAAAGAAGAATATAATCTATATTGAACATTAAAAGAAATTATTCTGTTGCAATACAAGATGGCGAAACTGTTCTGTATTAGAGATGTATATCAATCTATTGGTGGAGTAGAAAACTTTGGCTTTTTTAACTCCTTTTTATTATTTCTCGAATATAGTGGTAAAAATATAACATTTATTTTAATTTCCGAAACTTCAGCCTAAGTGACACTCGGGCTCGTGTAAATTGACAAGTTCAACGAGTTCAAGCGTTACTCGGGCTCAAGAGTTAGTAATACAATTAATAAATATTTATCTCAATATATTTAGACAAAATCATAAGTAAAGCGTGTAGAAGTTAGTACTTAAAAGGAGATTAATTTTCCAATAAGATAATGATTCAAAGCATAACACAAACTTACGATTAGTGCGGAAATTGAAGATTTATATTATAATAAAGATTTTCAATTAATATACTATGTGACATAGAAATGCAACACCATAAGATAATAAATAATTTTAGAATCGTTCATTCGATTTTGTTAATTTTTTAGTACTATACTTTTTACTCCCCTTTTTCATTTCCGATGTCAAAAATGAGAAAAACCTAATAGAAAAAAAAAAAACACGAAAAAATAAAATAGACTTTTTCTGTTTTTTTTTTTTTGTAAGAAGACTGGTCCTCACGTGCTTACCTTCAATTGTACGCACCAAAAAAAATACTAAAAATTATAAACTGTACTAACAAGAGAGGTAGATCTATAAATTATTATTTTTTAAATAAAATTTCCTTCAACTTTTCTTTTTGAAATGTTCATCATTTGCTACAAATCACTAACCTGATATATCTGTCAAATTTCAAGAAAAAATTCCAATGCCTTCTTGGTGTTGCAATTTCTATGTCACACAGTATAACACAAGGGAACAAATTTCAGGTTTATGAAAACAACATTAAAAATATCGTTATTTTCGGATTACAGCAACCCAAAATTACAAACAACTATTAGTAGTTTTCTTTTTGCAGGTCTATCAAGTAAACCTTGGCAGAGAAACTATTTCCTCTTGAGGTAAAGTACCTTTTGTTTTTATAATTCGGCAAATTGTTAATAAGAAAAGTTGCTCAGAATGAAAAACTATGATGTTGTACCACTTTTCATACATATCTACCCACATTGATTAAAACAAAATAAAATAAAAAAACAAAGTAGGCAGATTTCTATGGAATTTGGTAGAGGATCATAATTTTTAATTCTGAGCAAGTGTTCTTACTAACAATTGCCTACATTATGAATATAAAAGGTACTTTATCTGTGAGAAAATAGTTTTTGCTTTTTTGTCAAGGCTTGTTCTGTAACATTAATCCTGGAACATCCTGTATATATTGAGATGGAATATAGCATTTTTGACTGATATTGAACACTGTTTCATTATTTTTAAGAAAATTTGAACCTAATTGCACTGTAAACAAAATATGAGCCGATATACCGTAGAAGAGAGTTATAACCAGTGCCCCATCTACGAATTACGTAAAAATTACTTGAAAATTCTTATTTGGCATCATAAAAAACCTAAACTTAGCAATTTTGAGGTTGATCCTACAAAAAGACAAAAGGCTATAAAGAAATTTCAAAATAAAATTTGAACTTTCAACTCCCTGTAGTTCTTAAATGCGCAACATTGGCATAAGGCAAGTCAAGTATAATTGTCCCCTACCATCGTTTTCTGGATGTCTTAATGAAACACCAATGTTTGATGTCAAAGTGTAATCATGAATTCGAATTTTAGAAGAAGTTGAATTTCATGGAAATCCGACCCGTTTCAATATTTTCATGTATAAGGTCTTATTAACAGTGTTTAGTACTATTAAAATATGTTACAATTATACTTGTTGTATAATCTCTGTTCCCTTGTGTAATAGGATATAGTAATATAAGACGGCAGCTCCTATCCTTCACAATACCTTGATGTGAACCTCATAAAACATTTGTAAGATGAATTAAAAAATACAATTTTACCAACACAAAAAGCTAAAAAACAAAATAATTTAAGGATGGGAAAATATGCCTGAAGAAATCGCAAAAATAACCTTGTTTTTAACACGTTCGTAGCGTTAAAAGAAATTATCAAGGCCGACTGAGGTTCAACAAAATTCTAGATTGAAGCGTTTTTTTCAAATATACCGCGCATCAAAAATATTGCTAAAATTTTAAATTCATTTTCTCCCACACCAATGGTGGTCCGATCACAAAAACATTCTTTTTAATATATTTTTAAATTTTTAGTTTTAGGCATGTACCAGGTGTGTAAATAATATAATGTTTTTTCATCGAATTTTATAACAATCTACATCAAATAATGGACTTTTTACGCTTAGCGTGCTAGATTATTGAAAAAAGATTAAAGAAAAAAATTAAACATTTAAAACGAAGTAGGCAATGGAGGAAGAACAAATCATCTGAAAAATTAAAAATAAATTAAAGAGATTTAAAATGTTTAAATCTGATTTGGTAATACCTAAAAAGGAAAACTGAACTTCACAGAAGAAGAAATGTCGAAAAACAAACAGAAGAAAATCAGGACCGCGTATTTCCACCTCTACATCTTATGATTGGATTAAAAAATTTTAAATCTCTTTAATTTCTTTTTAATTTTTCAGATGAATCGTCTTTCCTCCATTCCCTACATCGTATTAAATATTTAATTTTTTCTTTAATCTTTTTTCAATAAACCAGCACGGTAAGTGTAAAAAGGCCATTATTTCATTTAATGAAGAGATAAAAAACGACTATAAAAATACGACTCAAAAAACAAATTATCTAGAAATGATTAGGCTACAGCTTGGTTGTGATGAATGAACAAATGAAGCATTTGGAATGTCCTAAAACTTGTAAATTCGATGAAAAAAATATCTTACAAAGGGAAGTCCGTAAGAACCGGAAACTACTTTGCTCTCAAAAAATTCAGTTTAAGATTTTCATCTTACATCATTTGTAAAAAAGTAGTTTCTGCCTTTATTATAACGCGTTCTGGTTTGTAAAAAAAATTAAAGAAAACTAGGCGTGTCTATCCGCCGAATTATATCCAAAGATGGCAATTAGTAGCATGTGATTTACTTTAATTTAAAAGTATTAAATACATGGGTCATTCAATAATTATTTAAAATTATTTAAATTTCTTTGATTATAATCATCAATTTATGTAGAAAGAAAATGTGTATTTTTACAAAATGAGACTTCTACTACTTCTCAACATAATCCCCACCAATATTAATACACTTCTAACAACACACTCCTAACAATGAACTAATTTTTTATACCTGATATAGAAAAGTCTTTGTTTTGTTGTTTGAGCTACTTCCCTACAAATTCTTTGACCTCCTTCGTTGTTATCGAATTTTTTTCCAGGTGCTCCTTTATCTCCTTGAGTGGATCACACAAATGAAAATCCGATGGAACCAAACATGGACTGTAACTCGTAACTCTAAACCCATTATTTCAATAATTTTTGTGTTAGCTGGGCAGTGTGAGGACGATTGTCATGTAGCCATATTGCGCCTTTTCTTTGAGATATGCAACATTTCTTTGCTTCCTTTGTGTGGTCTATTCAAGGAAGTATTACCTGGAAAAATGTTAGGCAACAACGAGAAGATCAAAAAATTTGTGGAAAAGTGCCTCAAACAACAAGACAAAGACTTCCTTGCATCAGGTATAAAAAACTAGTTCATCGTTGGAACATGTGTAATAATATTGATGAAGATTACATTGAGAAATAGTAAAAGTCTCATTTTGTACAAATCTACAATTTTTTTCGACATCAATTTGCCTCTTTAATTATTGAAAGTCCCACGTACTAGGTCGTTTCTAGGGAAAAAATCTAGTCAATTCGAGGTCCGACCATTGGCATGGGAGAAAATAAATTTGAATTTTAGCAATTTTTTTGTGACGCATTAATTTTGATACATTGTTTTATAAAATTTTTGATTAGCAATTCTTCAGCTATTTTAAATATATTTATTCATAATTTTAACTGGTTGATTTGCGTTAATGGATTGACAATATGTAGTTTCTAGAGACTTTTTAACTGATTGCATGACAAAATATACAGTGTGACCTTCGGAACTGAAAAAAATACAGGTGTTGATTCACTTTAGATAAAAACAGATCAATCGCATTTCTTCGTATTAAGAAAACCGGGAAATTTGAAAACAATTGAAATATATCTTTAAATAATGGCTAGTTATTAACAAAAATTAAATTAATTTATTTAAAACAGTAAATAAAATTCAGACATTCGAAACCTAGTATTTTCTGATTAAAATAACCATGTTTAATCAGCAAACAAGTTTAATTAATTTAATTAACAATTCAATGCTAAAATATTGATTACAATTACTAAAAACATGTTGCGAATAACAGGGTACTCTTCAATTATTCTTGCATCAATTAAAGTGAACAAATTCTGAACTAAAGTTACTTAAACTCGCGTTATAAACTTTCTCGTTTATGTAAATTGGACTACATCGGCAAGTTTGTTATAGCTAAAGACTTACTTTCAACAACAGATCGACGATATTCACTATGATCAAAGCCTTTTGTCGTTGTCGATGCGAGTAACGTCTGTAAGCAAGTTCCAAATGTTTGCATTGGAACCCATTGGTTAAACTGGGCCAGTAGATACCTTTGTACATCATACCTTTTTTAAATAGTGAAGCAAAATTAGCTGAAACATAGACATAGATTGGTGGAATTGACAAAAGGAAATCAAACATTTCTTACGTTTTGCATCTGGATCGTAAGAATCTTCATAATAAATCTTATCTTCGCTAAAACAGTCTTCGTAAGAGTTGGCAGGTTTCTTGTCATATAACCCGTTCGATGGCAAGTTGTCTTCGCTCATTGTCACTTTGTTATTTTGTTTTTCCTGCCATTTAAAATAATTAATTATTCGAATGTCAAGGGTTTTAATGATTTATTAGGTGCTCACGTTATTCCAATTGTTGCAATTTTCATTAACATTATTTAATGTGAAACTCTTGGGCGAAGCGGGTGGTGTTAGGGTGATTGCTATATCTTGGAACTTTGCCTTTTCCATCATGGAAAGAGCGAAATTCGACACTCTGGTTCGTCGTCGTTCCTTGGAAACCGTTCGAACAGCTTTTTCCCATAGTACTTTACCATTCTTCTTATTTGTCCTGACAAAAAAATTAACAATAAATACAAAGTAGAGTCAAGGGCAAATTCTAAAAGTACTTGAAGATATAGAAGGCATTGCTAAATGCCACATGGCAGTAAGAACATTAGAAAGTATTGATGCAGTGACAGTTTTAAAAATTACCACTCTGTTAAATCATTATGCTAGGGCGGAAGAGCTTTCTCTTATTCGTTTCTTGCCAAGTGAATTAGTGAAACGAGAATTAATGGAATACGAGGGCGTACTGAATAATAGGGTGAATCCTAAACTTATTTCTTGGGTAAAAATCTATATAAACACGTGTTCTAAGATTTATTGTCTTCAAGATTTTCGAAAACAACACATCTAAACGAGACATCTAAAAAAAATTCTCAGGTATATTTATAAACAAAAGAGGGGCTTATTACGAGTTATTAAAATTTTACATTTCACTAATGTCCGGAAGCGTAGTCTAATTGTTACTTCAGGAAAACAAGTATTGTACACCACTAATATTTCATAAATTTTAATTTTTTTTAATCTGCACCATTTTTGACTCTTGTCTTTTTAGACACCGCAATACTTTTTCAAGAAAAAATAATAAATACTACTTTAATCCATTTCATTGGGCAACGATAAAAAACAGAAATCATCCAGAAAAAATCCATGCTACAATTAAGTACTGTTGAAAATTATTTCCTTAGCTTACTACGCATGATACATTTTTTTCATATACCCGTACTTTATCCCCAAGATCCAAATTCCGGAATTATCCTATTTCTTAAATCATCCACGATATTTATTGATGTTGTATACATTAAAGATGTGAGATGCCCTCGTAAGAAAAAATCTAGACTATCTAATCCGGGTGATCTAGGAATTTATGGCTGCGGCCCATCTTATCCTATTCATTTGTTAGGATACACTTTAATATGTCTTAGTACATATGTACATATACCACATTTAATTTCTCAACAAAATTGATACACTTTGAGTAATAGAAACAATTGGTGTTGCAAAAAATATCCACGTATGTAACCAGTAAATCAATCAATTATGCCAATCCACATATTTACTGAAAACTGTTCCTGAAAATGAATTTTTCTATGACTTGTGGATTTTCTTCAGTCCATAGATAATTGGTATACAAATCAAGATTTCTGACATTGCATGAAATCTTGATTTGATAGTCAAAATTGAGATTTACTTGAACCTTCTGAGGATATTATTAATCAGTTTAAATTTTTAAAGGAAAATCTGATGGAAGTAACATCTGTATCCTTTGAATATAATAACGGCGTATGTGAACATCGCGTAACATACACCAAACAATTTGATAACAAATAAATATTTAAATTTTTACGGGACTTTTTCTAGTACTTACTTTTGGATATTTTTCTATTTCATGTAAATGAGATTCTTCCATTTATGGTATTCTATCAACATAAGGTCTCTATACATAATTGGGTTTCTTTTTCAATCTTGCAATTTCCCTAAAATAATTATGAATATCTGTGGATACCTGCATTTTCATACGCAACTCCATATATAAAATGCATAGAGGCTCTTTTTGAATTTGTTGAATAATGAACACTACTAAATATTCAACTTTAATAATTCATTTATTTCGGAATGTCGTTAGTTAAGAAAGATTGTGTTTATCCGTTAGATAGAAAATTGCATTGAAGTGTTTTTACTTTTTTTTCATTTTGAAAACGAAAACGACATGTTAAAAAAATGCAGTGGACGAAAAAGTTATAGTAATTGTTTAATCTAGATTAGTAGGTACAATGCCGCTGTGGCGTACAATGTGTTTTTGCCTTAAATAACATTTAGATTCCAGTTTACGGACGTCACTGG
This sequence comes from Hypothenemus hampei, assembly GCA_013372445.1. NCBI lineage: Eukaryota > Metazoa > Arthropoda > Insecta > Coleoptera > Curculionidae > Hypothenemus > Hypothenemus hampei. Next base: position 498,562 of record JABRWK010000048.1, read on the forward strand.
AATGCACACACAATTTTAATTTTAATAAGTTCTAATAAGCCCCTCTCTTATACAAACAGACTTGGCAAGTTCCATCAAAATCGGCGGGAAAGTTTTTAACATGACATGAACCTTTTTAAAAAAATATTGAGACCCTGTCTCAAAAACCGCAGAACTTAAGACAAATGTTTATCTAAACTTTTAGTCATAAAATAACTTCAGAATTTACCCTATTCAGTACAGATACGACAATAAGGAACACTCTACACAGTGTGATTCACAACTTATACGACAAATTTTAACCACACTTTTAAATAAGAAATCGATTTCATGAAAAAAAAATGTAAGTTCAAAAAAAAATCCTTAAAGTTCAACAGCAGGAAGCCGAAACGTTTGAAATAGTACGATGAAATTGGATTCGAAGAGTCCAAGCTTGCTTACAAGTCGATGGAATCAACTTTGAACATCTTTTGTGGAAATAAGTAAAATGCTATGCTATAAACTTTAAGAATTTTTAGTTCGTTTTCTATTGGACTTTTATCATATTTTTTTCAATAAATCGGTTTCTTATTTAATAGTGCACAGGTGGTTAAAATTTGTCGGATAAGGCGTGAATCACCCTCTATATAAGACCCTCACCATTTAGATTCCATCAAAACAATTGCATATTCGTGACAAAAAAACATAATATATTTATCAGAAGAGCCGTTAGAAAGCCTGTCTCACGTCAAAAAATGTATAGTTTGAAAGGGTTATGAGGTAAGGAGATTTTATTCTTCTGATAATCCTTCTGTCGAAAAATGGCTTATTTCCTTTAAAAAGAGGAACATTTTCCATTTAAGGTGACAAGAGATCTAAACATCCTTTTCAGTGTCAATCGATGATTCAAATGTCGAATTGGATACAAAATATATAACTGAAACCCTGGATATTCCATACAAACGCGTCTATCACATTTTTCTTCCTTTATCACAAATTTTCTGTGAAATGTATTCCCAAATGCAGGAGCGAGCACGAGTTGAAACATCGTATGCAATCTGTACTAGAGTTAGCATTGTAGATGAACTCTAGGATACATGTCCAAAATGACAATCAAAGTATTTTGGATGTTCGAGATCAAAGCAATTTCGATTTTTACTGAAAAAGTTCTTAGCACAATTTTTAGCTATAGTTATGGTCTTTTCTAAACTGAAAAAAGGTTTAACATTTTATTCCAATGAGGACATGACTCGAACTATGACAAAGTGGTTTATCACATCAAGAGGACTATTTTTGGTTAGCCTAGAAATATTTGTCGGGCTAGGTGGGTCACATAGTCAGAATGTCAAATAACAGATGCACATAAAGAATAACAGAACCTCGACTTATACACAAAGCATTCAGATGAAAAGAGGGACCTTTAGCTCAGTAATAATACTTGTAGCAACGATCCAGATCCGAGATGCACAAGACTAAATGAATTGGAGACTTATACCATGCAGTAAAGAACCACAAAATGTGTTAAATTAATAGGGACGTGTCAGTATTTTTTCGTATACCTTTTCACATTATACGGATGATTCCTAACGAATGGTACATACGTTAACTGGGGCTTATTTGGGTTAAAATATGTCGCTTTAACCAAATATACCTTAGTCCAAAAGTTGACAATAACGGAGCTACAGGGTTATATTTGGTTAAATCGACATATTTTAACCCAAATAAGCCCCAGTTAACGTATATACCATTCGTTAGGAATCACCCTGTATGAATTCACAATCAGTAAAAATTAATCCAAGTGGGCCAGCTTTGATATGCCCACCATGATTTTAGAATATTTTTTCATCTGTTGAGTACAATATTTTTAAATATTTCAATAAACTTTTAAAAGAAAAAGAATTCAGAAAACAAGCTAACAACTGCAAAAAAAAATTATTCAACGAATTTATTGCCTCCAGACCTTCGGATTTTTATTTTTTTGATATAAAAAACTTGAACATCGTTGACAAAAAGATCTGGAAAGTTTCACGGAGCCAAAATATGTAAACTTCAAATCCGCCATAACTTTCCATAAAACTTAATTTTAATGCCAAAAGTGATCCAGTTCGGGATCCCTAATTAGATTTCCATTTATTTGAGTATTCCAGATGTATACTCTTTAATTTTCAGGATAGTGTCAGGACGTATCTTAAAATACCACTAGTTGAAATTACTTCAATGTGACAGTCGTGAATGGATCCATTTATCATTTGTTATCCTAGCGTACTGTCACTTGTGACGTTGCTTTTACAAGGGCCAAAAACCACTCGATTTAAGTTCGACGACCGTCGTAAACAGTGGCGTGACTAAATAATTAATTATTATGTAAAAAAATTATGAAAATTGAAAATGCGCGAACCGAAAGATAAAATTTTATGTGGTGTCCCTGAGGATGTAAAAATGATGATAGGCAACAACGTTGGCAATAAAGTTTCAAGGAGTGGTCTTAAATTACGAAAATCTATAGGGTCTTTCAAGGAGTTGCAAAGCCGTTTAAAAACAAATAAATTGCACGTGAACGTCTCTTTTAAGTATAAATTCCGACAGGAAAAAGGAAATAATAAAATTGCTCCTCTTTTTAGGCATTAAAATGTCGTTGGCCAAAATTAATTGGTCCCGTTGGCCGTTGATTAAATTAGAATTCTTATTAGCGTGACATTTTTCCCCAAGGAACATCAGTAGTTGTCCAGATTTTTCCCCTTTTTCACAGTTAATCGAGTTATCCCTCAATTCACTCGTCGCTTTCCATACCTAATTATACGGGGCGCCATTTTTCTATAAAAAAAATACACGACTATTGATAATTATTAGTGTCGCTTTTTGTACACCCGTAGGTGCATCAATTTAGCACAGATGGCCTCATTATCAGATAACAATTGATCAAACATTAATACCATGTATAGTCCTTACATTAATTTCTTCATTATATCGAAAAAATACATTCCAGTTTTGAATCCATTAATATGTATTCTGTTACAGCGTATTTCCATTGAAATACTAATGATGACGAAAGTCATATTTACTCCGAACTAATTAATTAATAAATCTAATTTGCTGGGAGGTAGGTACGCGATGAAATAAAGGAAGGGCCCGGCCTTTTAACTCGGCAAAGCCCTATAACACAATACTCATTTTGCTCTCACGCTTTCCTCTAATATTCAATTAGAGTTCGAAATGTTCCAGAGGGTCAATCTTACAGGAAAGCTATTCCAAAACATCAATTCCATTTTTTTCTGCTTTATTATAAAATTAATTTTGAGAAGAAATAAAAAACATCAATAATTTTACTGATTTGACAGCGCTCAAACTCTGAAATTTGCGAATATTTCAATGGCTTTGTCCGAAATCCCTTAAATTGAAACTTCAAAAATCATAAAAATTTTGTATAGAAGCTTCAAATACATGAATTCTACCCTACCCTATTGTTAGAGAAACTATCTCTAAACTCTAACCGTTAATTAGTGTTAAATGTAAAAGATTACTAACCTCAATATCCAGACAACACATCCCTTCATCTAGGGTAACATCCTATCCAAATATATTTGTTTTTACTTTGTTACAGTTCTGTTTTCATTTTTGTTTAGTTCCTTAAGTATGTTGTTTATTTGTACGAATTCTCTTCACTCTACATTTTTTTGTGGATTTTGTGGATTAGACGTAAACCAGGGTCAATTGTGTGTCCAGAAACTTAGCAACTGCGGCTCAAAAGACTAACCGCATCTTATCAGATCCGAGCCCGACAACATCAATTAAGGCCTATTATAACAAAATTGCATCATAATGTTGAACAACTAGCCGAGAAGCTTGAATTTATTCATTTAATCTTTCAGCTTCATCTGCTTCTCATATATCGAAAATGAGCAAATTTGATTAGCGAATTAGTCGTGAGCAGAAAACAAATGCGTACTCTACCTTACTGTTACTTCTCATTAATGAATCTTGTTCTATTAAATCCTAACTGATAAAAAGAGCTTTTTGCAAAAATCTCAAACACTGTAGAGCGGAAAAAAGGAAACACCAACACCTATGAAACGTTTATTCCACTTGTTGTTCTTCCATTAAAACAGCACTCGGACATTTACAGCAAAAATAACGAGTATATTGAAGGTAGACGAGTTTAAATAGGAACGGATGGTCCCCATAGCATATTCAACCCTGATGGAAAAAAAATTTCATGATGCATTTCAAAGTCCGATTTAAAACGCTTTCGTCTCCACGGCATTTTCAATGCTCCAGAGATATAGAAATCCTGAAAGGGTAATTCTGGGGTATGCATTTATTGTAAACACATTCTACAACAATAGATTATTATTATTATTTAACCTTTCTCATGATTTAATTTATGACGTTTAAGGCGCATATTTTTTCTTTTCGTTCTATAGAATACTTGTTGGAATTCCTCAGCGTAAAAATTAGTATGACCAACTGTTATAAAACAGAAGTTGAGGAAAGGCTGTCGGTAAAGTGTTCAAATTCGCAAACGATGTTTTTAGATTTTGATTTTTTAAGGAATAAACTTTTTTTTTCTTGCGGTCCTTAATCTACAAAAGAAGTATCTTTTTTTAACGTTATTCATCTAGAAATGAATGTTCCAGCTCCGCAGCTCCTTGTTCAGTAAAGAAATATTTTACGCTGTTCTTTAATCGGTTGTGCTTTAAAAGAAAATTCCACGCAATTTCTATTCTACTAAAACAAATAATTTTCTTCTACGAATATTAAAATAGTTCCAAACGTAGTCCGGTGTCTTGTCCAACATTCGATTAAGTGTCTACTTGAAGGTCACTAATGTTTAGTCATCGAAAAGGAGTATAGTTTCCCCTCTGAACAATATCCAGTCAGTTGGAGTCTCAGAGTTCTCACCGACGGTCTTGGTGGTTTCTTCGCACCAAAAGGTCTCTGATAAACCCTGAGCGTCCCGCCTTTGTCACCTGGATCTGAATTGGATTTGGATCTGAGGATAGAAAAAAATCCAAAGGGTCAGGTAGGATGGGTCCGTGCTCCAAGTTTTAAAAATCTATAGTTTACAATTATGCCAATTAGTATCACTATTTCTCTATTTATGTAGAATAAATAGTTTAATTTTAAAAGTATTAGTATTATTTGCTACCTTCACTATCTACTCCAAAGATATTTAAGGCAAGTCGTAACTAATAAATAATAAAACGGAATGACATATTTGGAAGTCCATTAACTTGTAGTAAGTTTAATTGATCGCTGCCCCTCGTCGTGTATTGTGTCAGTTCGAGTATAGAAAACGACTGTTGCGATATGGCACATCAATAAATATTACATTTTATCACGGACTGGCTACTATATCCTACCTGTCTACCTGTTAAGAATACCAATAGATGACATGATCGAATACGATGCACAACAATAGGTGTAGTATCAGCACCCACCTTAATTACTAACAATACCTTTCTTTTGCAGGGAATGATTGTACTATTAAACTGAAAGGGGAGGATCTAATTGTATCGAATCCCACGTTACAGAGGAGCGTGGGCTTTTGCTTCCAGAGGCCGCGTCTGTTTTCCCCCTCCTCCAAAAAAAATACTACTAGGTCACTGCGGACATTCATTGCGAAAGTATCGAAAGTTTTCAAGGAACAATCTGTTGTGCCTACTAATTATCCCGACTGTGATTTTCCTATGCTTCTTAACTTTAAACTTTTGAACTCTTACGTTTGCTGTACCACTGTTTTCTAACGTTACTTTCATAGCGCAAAGGAAGAGAATTTCGAAAAAGGGATGATCTGAAGGTAATGAGAAAAAAAAAACAAAATCTGAAGGCATTAATCCATAGCAAGAAAAATCTAAAAGGACAAGAGGAAATAACCCAGGATTTCAGTTTGGAAGAATTAAGGGAATTACTAAGAAACATCGGCAGTTCCAGCTTTAACTTATCTATAATTACCATGAAAAGGGAGAAAATGTCCACAAAACAGAAAAATCCAAAAATAAATTAACGGAATCGGACATAAAAACCCAGTTTACCTAATTATTGAATGAAAACGAGAAACTGAATTACCAGGAGTAATTACATAAAACACGAACAAAATCATTTCAAAACTGGAAAAATTACAATTCCATATAACCAATGTCATTATATACTATGTATAGAGAAATAACAAAACACTGATGACATTTGTCCTGATCTACCTCACGAAAAACCGAAAAGGACATTTTCAAACCCAAAAATCTGGACAACGTTGGGGTCAGAATAGAAATCCAAATGCTTTAAATGCACAAGAGTCATCTCACCTATGATTATGGGAGACCAAATCCACTATGGCTTTTACCTATGCACATTATATCAGAAAACATTCACCGTAGCAGTTTTTTAAGACATCCCTGAAATAATATCCAAAAAATCTACTACGCACAGACTAGTTTAAAAAAACAGGAATGTTTATCTAAAGCAACCTGGAGGAAATTAGTAAAAATCGTCACCAACAATTTTTCTTTGGCCAAGGGCATTCAAAACACTCCTATTCCTAACACTAAACATTCTAACAAAACTCATTTCATCAATGTCGGCTACCAATAGCACATTTTTGCTTTTATTGCTTTCTGACGAATGACATGAAACCTCGAAGAACACGCTTCCATTGTCGCAAGACTATGATCCAAAAAAAAACCAAATGAACTGCATTGTCAAGGCGAAAATACAGAGACACACCGTTCAACTATGGAAAACGGCACTAACAAGAAAAAAAGCTGAAATAAGTATTTTTAAGTCTATGAGATTCTAAGGAGTTTTTGCATCTCTATGGAATGTAAAGAGGCAATATTTTCAATTTTAAACACGAAATTATCTATAAAAATATTTATTGTTTTCCATTTCTTATAAAATCCCACAGAAGTCAGTAAACCTATCTGATATTGCAAAAAGGCTTAATTAAAAAAATGTACATTTTTATTTTTTTATTTATTGTCTCTTCATTGATCAAATAGATTCTCATTAAAATATCTTAATGAAAACAAGGATATTTAGAGTGATATAGTTTTTTTCTTTTCTCGAAAATTGTATATTACATAGGTGCTGCTTTTCTACCTTGTTAGGCAATATCGAACAAGTAAGGATATTGCACTAATTCTGAAACATCTAATTAATGGTTCTATAATCCTTTCACCTCCAAGATATTGGGTATTCCCATTACTTTGGCTATGATACCTACTGCAATTCGGATAGTCTAATAATTGGACTACGATGTAATTAGCCACACCGTACGAGATTCCAAGAAAACTTGGAGTAATTTATATGAAACTACTTGAATTACATCTTGATGATTTTGCTAGAACCGCAACGAACTGATTATTTGTATCTTAACTGTAGAAAAGCTGCTAAAGGAATTACGTAAGCCCTTTATCGTTTTCATCCCAACAGTGGCGCACAACCAACTACCTACTGACAAGTGAAACTACAACAAGCTAGAAAATCCCTTAGATTAACCAATTACAACTCTAGCCATTGAGTAAACTCACTCCCCGACTTATTAGGATTCGAGTAAAAACACCACAAAGACCGGTATTTGTTGTTGTCATAACTTTTAATGGCTCTCAATAACATTGAAACTATGGCGAATTTGAAGTTATTTTAGACACAGTTAGATTAGGAAGTTTGTCTCAAAGATCGAGATAACTTCATAAAAGGCTTTGGATTATGTAAAGGGGATTATCCGTCGAAAATGGGACTGCCGTGGAGTTGAATTAGTTTAAACTTTGTTAAGGAGTTAACCGGGATTCGCCGGTCCCGATTTATTTCGAGTGCCGGTCTAAATTCGCAATATCAGCCCTCGCTTTTTTCGTTTAATAACATAACAACGAAAATGTTTTCTTTTTGTTTTCTTTTAATGAGGACGGCAAATATAAAAGCTCACCCGACTGCACAAAATGTCAATTACACGAGATTGGGGCTTCGATACTGATGAACATTTAAACGGTCTCGCGCTCGCTGCATAGGCCATTTTTTAAAAAATGTAATGTCCAATTAGTCGAATAAAGAGAAGAGAAGGGGTGGAGCGGCTGATGGCCTCCATGGCACATTAATTTATCGTCGTCGGCTAAAGTAAACACATGACCGTCCGATAAAATGAAAAATAGAACCCGAGGACCATACAATATCAAAACCCATTAAGTAGAACACTCATAATTGAGCATCGATTTTCTTCTTATTGAAAATTTAAGTACCGAAGTACACTATTTGTCAATGTGCGAAATAAAGAACATAAAACAATCTTGCTTATGTGTTTAACATAATGGTATGCCTCTTTGTAAAAAAATGTACGCAATCGGAAAAGCAAACTCTTCTAAGTTACGATTAGGGTCTGAGGGACGTTACGCTTATTGAAAATGTGATTGATATCTCTCCATGATTTGTGGCTAATCTTCGAGGAATTGACTGAGAGTTTATTCATCATTCAACACAGTGGTCGCCAAATAAAGTTAATACTACAGATGATCGACACTGTCTTAAGAACTCCCTATTAAACTGTAACAATGCTGCAATCAAATCTTTATAAGGTTAGTTCAAACGATTTGAGATCATCTCGAATCATCTATTTTTATGCTAAAATCTGAAACTTTTTTTTTGTTTATTCTAAAACATTATTGGAGAACGTACAACATTTCAAATTAATATAGAACATCTTTCGAATATCGTACGTATCGTCGATATTTTGGAAGCTAATGTCATTCCTTAGGGCCCTTGTGTAGGAGCTAATTCCATTTGTATGTAGAATAATACACAATCTCACAGTGCAAGAATTGGATGAAGGTTGTTCCAGGAAGTTGGTGTTTTTGCCAGAACTTAGTCAGATTGTGAATCTAATTAAACTTGTTTGGAGTGATTTTGGAAAGGAATTGAAAGCAAATAAAATGGTAATTTCCGGACCTATAATAGTTAGATACTCTCTTAATTGAAGAGAGTCCCAGGATTATGTAAGAACCACCAGAATCTATAACGTTCTTGAAATTTTAACATTAAAAGTTTCGTTATGGAGAAAATTGTATATCGCAAGGAAAGAAGATTAAAACATTTCACCTTTTGCAAAACTTAATTTCCTTCAGAAGGTAATTACCTTTTGGCCTGCCTGGTGGCGACATTCAAATTGGCACATTAACAGCCTGTTTCCCATTTGGAAATTGTACCTCCACGACCGTCGGCGCTCCACGGCTGATTTAGATCCCGCAGCTCGTTATGGGGAACAAATACGGCTTCCAACCGAGCCGTATGGAACATGGTGGATGCAAAAGAAACCGATTCGATGCGCAGTAATGGAAACAGGAATAAAATAATGGATTACGAATCCCCTTCTGATGGAAAACGGGGAAAATTAAATAAAACATTCCTCGGGGGATTGCGGCCTGGGAAAGCAACGATTTTCGATTAAATGTTTCTTTTTTTCTGTGAAAAATGTTCTTGTTCTTTGGCTTTTTCCATTCTTAGGGCGGCCAATTGTTGCCTAATTTATCAGCTTAAAATTGTAAATTATTAGCCTGAATCCCAATTAGGTGCGGTTTTAACTGTTATTAATTGACAGTCTAGACAGAAGGATAAATAAAGGTTGCGCAAAACAGTTCATTAATATTCAACAAGGATGAGAATTTGTAAATTACGAAACAAATTTCTATCGGACATTCATCTGGACTACCATTATTTAACTCGATAAAGAGGTGAATGATCTAGTGCTAAGAGCTGGCAGACTAATAAAATACTTTTTCTGAAGAGAGTTTTTCCAATAAACTCAACTTTCGGACAGGTTTCTCTTTCACGAAATAAAACTCTTAATTAAACTCACCAGAGCGTCATATCCTGTTAAGTTATGATGTTTAGAGGTTACCCTTTTAACTTCAACGAAAAAATTAATATCAGGCCCATAAATTAATAACGCTTGCGCGACTAAAACTCCCTTTTTTTCGCATCTATTCTGGCACTTAGTTAAAGCAATCGATACTTGTCTTTGCTATCTCTTCATTTCGACCACGAATAATATTTAATCAAAAAAATACACACGTCGACTTCTTACCCGCTCAAATTTCTCAAGTTGGCATCGATTTCGGACTTTGCCCCCGGAGATCCTGGAATATCCTCTACATCCATTAGTCCGTCTTCTTTTTCTTGCGTCAAATGTTCAAAGGTTTTCAATCATTTAGTACGGGGAAGTGTTGTCCAGACATTGAGGAATTTGCTGGGTCTGCATTTTAAGTCATACGGATTTCCTAAAGAAGAGATTTTTTTTTGATACACCACTGAATTCAAGTAATAAGAACAGATTGTCAAAGTATTGGTTTTAATAAAAAGAAAAAGAACAAGATGACGAAATGAATGCCTCGCTTACATCGAGGATAAAAATAAACTTACTGGGGCTTATTAAATTTACGAATTAACTGTCAAGGGAACACTGTTGGACGTGAGACCAAAGAAACGAACCGGAAAAAATTGTCTCACAATAAATAAACGTCTAAAAGTAGGAAGATGGCAAACAATAAGTTTCTTTTTGTTTCTTAATTCTTTGGCTTTACAGATAGAATAATGTTGTTTATTACTATAATAGAGTTTTAACGTTTTATTATTTTTACAATATTTCCGTTAATCTTGAGTTGCTGATATTTGAGGTTTTATCGCTCAATACAAGCAACAATAGAACTTTATACCTCTACTGTGCCATCTAAAAAGCTTCTGCGTGACATTTGATGGAATGCGTACCGTAATGTGTTGATCGAATTACAGATTTTCAAAAAATCGCCGAAACATGAAAATAGGTTATTGAAGTGCCATCTTTTTGTATGTCCATAAATTAAGTTAGGTATCTCTTTATCAGTTAACTTACTAAGTCGATAGTTAGTGCCTTCAAAATTTTAAATGGAAAGGGCTATCAAGTTTTAACGCATTTTAAAGGTCTTTATAATCCCTATATTTTGGATTTTTTATTTAAATTGATCGATTGGTTTTTGATATACACACGTCGCAACAAGCTGGAAGGTATTTGAGGTTTCCAAAAAAAATCTTACAAAGGGGAGCCCGCAAGGACCGGGAGCTACTTTGCTCGCAAAAAATTCAGATAAATTCCTCGCATGGTTTATAAAAAACTAGTTTCTGCGTTTGCCCTAATGCGGTTTAGTTTCTTAGAAAAAAATTTAAAAAAATCAGGCATGTCTATCTCCCATTGTTTGGAATATGATTGGATGGTTAGACATGCCTGATTGTCTTTAATTTTCTTCTAAGAAACTAATGCCCAATTGCACGGGTGACATTTAAGTGTCGCTTAGCCTAGACTACCCTTATAGTAAAGTGCCACCAGTCAATATCCGATGTGTCAATTAAATTTTGTCTAGGCTACGCTTAAAATAAGTCGCACTTTTCCTCGGCTTAATCTGCACTTAACTATTATGCTAACCGTCAATCATCGGGTGACATTTAACTGACACATCAGATATTGACTGGTGGCACTTTACTTTAAGGGTAGCTTGAGCTAAGCGACACTTAAGTGTCACCCGTACAATCGGGCATAAACCGCATTAGTGCAAATGCAGAAACCGGTTTTTTACAAATGATGTGAGGAACTTATCTGAATTTTTTGAGAGCAGTTTTTGGTCCTCGCGGGTTTCCCTTTGTTAGTCAAAAATAATTATACTGTATTTTTTCATTTATATTTTGTTTATTGGTAATTACAAACCCAATTATATAGTAATCTAGAACAAAAATAGAACAAAACTAGTTAAACAAATAAGAAAAAAATGACACTTTAAAACAAATTAATTTTAAACTATAAATTACTGGAAACCAAGAAAAATCTATTTGAAATTCTAAAAACACTGAGATTTAAGTTACAGTTTTTAAAATTTTTTTAGTATGTAGTATGTCATATGGTCGCCTTTTGCATCAAAAATGGCGAAAATTCTTTTTGGCATAGACTCAAAATGAAATTATTCAAATCATTTTGAAATATACGTATCCATTTCTCTCTTAACGCTGCAAAGAACTGCTTCCTATTTTAAAATGAAGCATTTTCACTTCAAAGTCTTCTCTAAAGCATATCCCATGTGTACTCAATTGGATTTAAGTAAGGGGAATACGCAGGCCGGGGTAAAACAGCTATTCACTGTTCGTCTACCCAAAGTCTTACGTTTCATATGACTAGGGGCATTAAAAAATATAATTTGGTCCAAAAGTATTTGCTTGTTGTAATACGACTGGTTCAACATTTGTTCCATACAGGATGTATATGAAATAGGGGAACAAACTTTAAGGGCTGATTCTACGTTTGAAAATATGAAAAAAAGTTCCTATTAACATAGGTCCGCAAATGCACCGTTTCCAAAATACAGGGTGTTAAAGTTTTTAAAAACAGCACAGTTACTAATTTTCAACTTCTAAACGACTTAAGTTTTTTTAACCAAATTTGGTACGTGAGGTTAGTATATGGGTAGGATTAATCTAAAAAAATACCAGCTTCAAACATTCAACAGTGGCGGAGGTATGACTGTCTTTTTTTCATTCAAAATTATAATTAAATTTGACATCCACATCTCCGCCACTGTTGAATGTGGTATTTTTTTGGATTAATCCTACCCATATACTAACCTCACGTACCAAATTTGGTTAAAAAAACTTAAGTCGTTTAGCAGTTGAAAATTAGTAACTGTGCTATTTTTAAAAACTTTAACACCCTGTATTTTGGAAACGGTGCATTTGCGGACCTATGTTAATAGGAACTTTTTTTCATATTTTCAAACGTAGAATCAGCCCTTAAAGTTTGTCCCCCTATTTCATATACACCCTGTATACATACTGTCTCTTATACACATCTAGATGTTTATAAGAGACAGTCCTTATAAAGACATTAACATAATAATTATATACTTGACAGGATTAGCATTAACGTCATCTTAATTATAAACCTGAAATCCCTTATTTTCGTTACAGATTTAAAGAAGCAATTCGAAATTAACCCCGAGTCGGTGATCAGAGTGGAATTGGGCCATCACACCGAATTAAAATGCATTGCACCGCAAGGTATGCCACCACCTAGGGTTTACTGGCTGAGGGGAGGCCAGATGTTACAGTCGGACAGTTCAGTTTTGGTTACAACCGAAGGACACCTACTGATCAGCGAGGCTCGAACTCAAGACACAGGAAATTATACTTGTGTAGCCGAAAATATTGCCGCCAAACGAATGGCTCCATCATCACAAATTATTGTTTATGGTAAGTGATAAAATGGCAATTTTTTTAGGGGGTGCCCATATTGTATCTGCAATGTAAAGAAAATCTTTCAATATTGATTCGAAAAATTGGCAAAAACCTACATTTGTGTTCACCTTCGACAAAACAAATATTTTCCAAAATACACATCCAACCATAATTCTTGTGGAGCGGTGTTGGAACAGACACGACGCCATTGAAAGCAAAATCAACACCGGCCATTTCGTGACTAGATCTTGTCTTGTACGCCGTTGCTCTACAAATAATGGTTTATTTATGTTTTAACTTTTAAATGGACTTCGTTGGGGCTTTTCTGGTCGACGTGCGGTAATTTATTGACCGCGGGATTTATGGGAAATTAAACTTAACCAACATAAATAGTGATGATTGTACGGGATATTTTGGTGGCGTCAATCCAAATATTTAGTTTGGATGCATTAATTGGACAACCGTTAAAATAATGGTGTGAAATATGGGTTAATTCCCAATCAATTGTTTTTTTCACTTTCTAAAAGTCTTCTTAAATTTTAGGTTAATGGATATGAAATTTGTTCCATCAATTTTTGCATTTGAAAGATGAAAATAAATGGTGCTGTATAACTTGAAAATTCTATGTTGCCGGATTAAAATAGACCTGTTGCTCTTTAGAAAACTGTCTAGGAATTGCAATAATTCAAGTTAAAAATAGATTTTTTCGTACCAATTTATTTTCTCTATTATAACAAAACTGTGACAAAATATTTGTTCTGATAGTCGTGTTCCCCCTTCAAGTCCCAAATATCCTGTTCTAATCCCTAATTCACCATTATTTATGCGTGTATGCGTGGCACTCAAGAATGAATAATGAAAAGCTCTCGTAGAACATCTAAAATATTAGAATTACAACTGGCACGGTTATCACACAAATCTTTCTCTATTGATTTTATG